>CAUYRT010083080.1:0-22158 GCA_963574885.1 Lepilemur ruficaudatus
AAGGAAAAAGCTTTCTTCATGTTAAAATAAATTATAGAAGGAGAAAAATAAAACATTTTAAAGTGACAATCTTTTCTACCATTTATTACCACTTAATCTCGTAAGTGTTATTACCATATAATCTTTTTTTTTTTTTAATTGGGGGAAAACTACAAAGCATTTACAGTATAATGTTTACAGTCACAATTTATAGTGAGCTGATTTCCCAAAATATATTACCACTCAAGTTGACTTATCTTGTTACATTTAAAAATCTTCTCTGTCAAAGTAGTCCATAGAGTACATACATAGTGCTCCAACTGTATCTACGTACAACCAACACTCCATTTTAAGTGTACAATTAAATGATTTTCAGTGAATTTACCAAGGTGTACAGAAAGGAATTCCTCAAAAATAGATCCTATCTCTTTAAAAACAAAAAAAGCATATGCAAATCACTTGCTCCAAAAATATATCTAATATAAAATAATTTAAAAGCTTTAGTTTAAAAACTAGAACATGGGATATGATATTTGTTAGAGTAATAAAAAACAGAGTATTTTTCTCCCAAAATAAAAATAGGATTTAAAACAGTGCTTCTTGGCTGGGTGCAGTGGCTCACGCCTGCATTCCTAGCACTCTGGGAGGCTGAGGCGGGAGGATTGTTTGAAATCAGTCTGAGTGAAAGGGTGAAAGGGAGACCCAGTCTCTACCCAGAATAGAAAAAGTAGCCAGGCATCATGGCATGTGCCTGTAGCTACTCGGGAGGCCGAGGCAGGAGGATTGCTTGAGCCCAGGAGTTTGAGGTTGCAGTGAGCTACAGTGATGCTGCTGTACTTTACCTGGGGTGACAGAGTGAGACTCTGTCTTAAAAAAAAAAAAAGGCTTCTTTTTTGAGGCTATATTAGTTCAGATGGTCAGGGATATTGTCAGTGGCAAAAACACACTCAAACTCACTATTTTTTCTAATCTATCACTCAACAGTCAACACAGAAGACTTCTGTGGCCAAATGTGTGTGGATTTTCCCACACACACCAAGTAAGCAATCATTACTGCAGCAGACACCAGGTGGGTGTCCTCCAATTCAGTTTTGACAATATCTACCTGGAGATAGCATCAGATCCCACAGGTTGAAGGCTCAGTCCCACAAGACTGCCCCCCACTTCTCATGCCAGTTGTAATCCCCAGGTTGTTTTACATGTCCTTCTGACCAACCATGTGTAAATTGGGGATCCCACGACCCCCTCCTTGGGTTCCATTATTTTTTAGAGCAGCTCAAAGAACTCAGGGAAACATGTTTACCAGCTTACTATAAAGGATATTACAAAGGATGCATAGGGTAAGCTATGGGGTAAGGGGTGCAAAACATCCATGCACTCAGGGCATACTGCCCTCCAGGAACCTCCAGGAATCTGGAAGCATCCCAAATTCTGTCCTCTTGGGCTTTTTATGGAGACTTCATTGGATAGGCATGATTGACAACCATGTAAAAATGTGTTTGGACAAAAAGGGTATGATCTAATGTTAATAGTTACAGACTGAGTGGGGAAATCCAGCAAGGCCTGTCTGTTCAGATTCTTCTTGGCTTCTATGTGCAGCATTCCTCCCTCCACAGTATAGGACAGGACTCCTTTTGAAATGAGGTTCTCATGGCCTACAATTATACAAGGTAGGTCAGAGAATTTCTTTATGGCCAGTTGCAAGGCAAAGGCAAAGGAAGATTAGTGTATTTTTTTTTTATTTCTAAGGCCCGTCTTGGGGAGAAAAAGGAGCAGGTGAAAGGAAAGGCAGGAGGGTAGGAGAAGGTTGAAGAGAGAGAATCTGTTTTCTGAGCCATAACGTGCTCCAACACTGTAAGGGCTATTAGAGTTACGAGCCAGGAACTGTGGACAAAACCCATAATATCATGGACATCTAATCAGGAATTTACAGGGATGCATATTTCATCTTAAAGAAAAAATATATTTTTTGATGTTTGTTAAATGTTTAAAACCTTGGCAGGGCGCGGTGGCTCACGCCTGTAATCCTAGCACTCTGGGAGGCCAAAGCGGGTAGATCGCTCAAGGTCAGGAGTTCAGAACCAGCCTGAGCAAGAGTGAGAGCCTGTCTCTACTAAAAAAATAGAAAGAAATTAATTGGCCAACTAAAGTATATAGAAAAAATTAGCCGGGCATGGTGGCACATGCCTGTAGTCCCAGCTACTCGGGAGGCTGAGGCAGGAGGATTGCCTGAGCCCAGGAGTTTGAGGTTGCTGTGAACTAGGCTGATGCCATGGCATGCTAGCCCGGGCAAGAGAGTGAGACCCTGTCTCAAAAAAAAAAAAAAAAAGTAAAATAATTCCTCAAGCCAAGAGTTAATATTATCATATATGGTTGTGCCAGGTATATACTGCATAAGGGTGCCATATAAAGGGAATACCATTCACATTGTAGGTATTATAGTTTTGTGTATTTGTCAACAATTTTCTGATATGAGTGATATGCCTGTAATCCCAGCTACTCAGAAGGCTGAGGCGGGAGAATCACTTGAGCCCAGGAGTTTGAGGTTGCTGTGAGCTAGGCTGACGCCACAGTACTCTAGCCCAGGCAAGAGAGTGAGACTCCGTCTCAAAAAAATAAAAAAATAAATAAATATCAGCCCTGCTCCTACTTTGTGGATACAGTATCTTTTTTTATGTTACTGAATTTATTGATTACAGTTTTGCTTTTTTCCCGTCTGTACGTTGTTGGCTCTTTGTTATGTATATTAAGCTTTTTCACTGTGAAATATTTTTAGATTTACAAGAAGTCACAAAAAAACTTGTACAGTGAGTTCCCAGGTACTCTATCCAGCTTCCCTCAATGATAATATCATACGTAAGTGTAGGACATTATCAAAACCAGGAAATTGACAGTTACAATACTATTAAATATTAGCTAAACTATAGACCTTTTTTGCATTTCATCAGTTTTTACATGCATTCTTTTTTCTGGTACATAGTTTTATGATATTTTATCATATGTATAGATTCATGTAACCTCTACCACTGTCAAGATATAGAACTGTTCTGTCACCACAAAGAAATTCTCATATTCTGTCCTGCTACAGTCACATACTCTCTGCAGCTCTAACCTCTGGCAACTACCCAGATTTCTTTCTCCATCACTATAATTTTGTCATTTTGTGAACATTATGTAAATGGAATCATATAGTATGTAAACTTATGGGTTTTTTTTTTTCCAGTTTTCTATGCTTTTATTTTTCTTTGTGTTCTGCCCTTACACGTTTCCTCTGCCTGGTTTGTTCACTAAACTCCTACATCCTCCTACCCCCCAGCACGCACATACATAATTGTCCTTTGAGAATCAATATATGCAGCCCATCCCCCAGAAGCCTTCTCTGTTGTCCTCGGGCTGAGTTAACTGCACCTTCTCTTGTGTGATATAGTGGAAAGTGTGCACAGTGCCTGTGCACAAAGTGCACACAGTACCTGTCACAGATAGATCTCTAATAAATGTTAGATATTTTCTCCCCCTTCCTCCACAAATACCTCTAAAATAATGTTGATCACACCATATTGTATTTTCTTGTTTACTTGTCTGGCTTCATCACTCAATTGCAAGCTCATTCATCCATTCATTAACAAATTTTTATTGCATGTCTGTTGTGTGTGCGAGTAAGTCATTGTTCATGTAGGTGCAGAGGATACAATGATTTATGAAAATTGTACTTTCATTGTGTCTTTTCATTGTTGTATATATAACATCTAGCATAGTGTCTGGCAAATAGAATTGTTCATTAAATGTTTGTTAAGGGAATGTACTTCCTCAGCAGAGTTTCTCAAAGTGTGGTTTTTGGACCATTTGCATCTGGATCACTGAGGGGGAATGTAGGTTAAGGGTTTGGTTTTTTCATTCAGCATAATGCCCTTGAGATCCATTCACATTGTTGCACATATCAATAGTTTGTTCTTTTTAAATTGCTGAGTAATATTCCATAGTATGGATGTACTATATTTATTCATTCAAAGAGTAGCATGATTTTTGTTACAAACATTGCAGTACTGTTGGATTTTAACAACTCTATACATATTACTTTAGTATTGCAAAGTTTTTATGGGAGTCTGTAGTTTCACTGAACAAAAGAGGCCCTTAAGTTCTGCTTCAGTCCTTAGGAACCTGCCTGCCATTGGAAACTGTTGGCGTAATTAGAATTTTTAAACAAATTAGATAACAAAGTCATATGCAGAAGTTCACACAAGATTATTGTTCTAAAGTTTGATGTGAATAGACATCACATTTGCTTCTGAGAGTGATCATTTTAATAAGATCTAAAAATTTTTAGAAACTTTACTGCCTATTGATTCACCCAATGCTTCAAAGCATGATTTTGAAATTAAGTGAAAAGTTGGTATTAGATAAAGAAATCAGAAGTGTTATTGATTCATAAAGTTGCACAATTTTAAAATGGAGATATTTTCTTTTAGCAATTGGGTTTGTGTTTAAGGTGGGCTTATTTATATAACTAGAGGTGCTGGAAGTGATTGCTATTACTTAGTTGATGAAAATTGTGATCTCAAAGGATTCATGATTAAGGGTTCTCATTTGAGTTTTTGTAATAACTGTATTGGGTAATATATGTTGGTCTGTGAGGTTTTCAAGTGATCATTTGGTGATGGTAGGTGTTTTTAATCTGATTGTAGAAATGCTTTTGGTTTCTTGAGATGATGAACCATGTTATAACAAGGGGATGTAAGAATCCATGTAGGTTGGTGAGAGAGAATTTAGTGAACTCTGATGATAAAGGCATGAGAAGAAAAAACTGTTAGAAGAAAGGCATGCCTTTTATTACTTAAATGTAATTTAAATGACTAAGTAGCAGCTTCCTGGTAGGACAGCCTCAAGCAGGCAGTGTTTTGGCCAAGAGGCCAGTTCTGGTGTACAATTTGATAAGTTTTGACATATATATGCACCCATAAAACCTCACCACAATCAAGATAATGAGCATATATATCATACCCAGAAGTTCCCTTGGGGCCCTTTATAACCTTTTCCTTCCAACCCTCTGTACTTCTTGTTCATGAAACCACTAATCTGTTTTCTGACACTATGCATTAGTCTGTATTTCCTAGAATTTTATATAATCCATTTTTGGCAGGGAGGGTGTCTGGCTTTTTTCACTCAGCAGAATTATTTTGAGATTGATTCATGTAACTTGTGTCAGTAGTTCATTCCTTCTATTGTTGAGTAGTATTCCATTTTATGGATATATCACAAATTGTTTACTATCTTGTTCATAGACATTTAGCTTGTTTCTGGTTTTGAGCTGTTACAAATAAAACTACTAAGAACGTTTGTGTACAAGTCTTTTTTATGGACATATGTTTTCATTTCTTTTGGGTAAATATAGGGTGGAATGGCTGAATCATATGCCTAGTATATGTTTAATTTCTTAAGAAACAGTTTTCCAGAACAATTTCCAAAGTGGTTGTGCCATTTTCTTTTCCTTCCACAAATGTATGAGACTTCCGTTTCACACACATGCTTAGCAGCACTTGATATGGTCAGTGTTTTTATTTAGCCATTCTAATAGATGCATAATGATGTAACATTGTGGTTTTAATTTGCACTTTCTTAATGACTAATGATATTCAGCATTATTTCATGTGCTTATTTTTTCCATCTGTGTATCTCAATTTTTTTACTGATTATTTTGAGAGTTCTTTATATACTACATTCAAGTCCTCTATCAGATATATCAGGTATATATGATTGGCAAATATTTTCTCCCAGTCTGTGGCTTGATTTTTTTCATTCTTTTAACAATAGTTTTTGAAGAGCAAAAGTTTTTAATTTTGAATGAAGTTCAATTATCAATTTATTATTTTATGAATTATACTTTTTATTTCTAGAAGTTTTATAGTTTTATTTTTCTTATAGACAGGGTCTCACTCTATTGCCCAGGCTGGTATGCAGTGGCATGATCATGGCTCACTGTAACCTTGAACTCCTGGATTCAAGTGATCTTCCTGCCTTAGACTCCTGAGTAGCTAGGACGACAGGTTTGCAGCACCACACCTGGCTTATTTTTAAATTTTTTTTGTAGAGACAGGGATCTTGCCATGTTGACCAGCTCAGCCTCCCAAAGTGCTGAGACTATAGGTGTGAGCTCCCATGCCGGGCCAGTTTTAAGTTTTAGATTTAGGTCTGTGATACATTTTGAGTTAACTTTGTATATGACATGAGCTATTGATCAGTGGTTTTCTTTTTCCTAGAGGTGCTGAAAGTGAGATACCCATTGTACATCTGTTTGTTCCAGCACTATTTGATGAAAAACTCTTTCTTCCCTGAATTGCATTTGAGCCCTTGTTGAAAATGAGTTGTTCGTATTTATGTCTATGGGTCCTTTTCTGGAGTCTCTATTCTGTTTCATTGATCTACTTGTCTGTCATTATGCCAGTAATAGCACACTGTGTTTACTACTACAACTTTTTAATAAGCCTTGAAGTCAGGTTATATTAGTCTTTCAAATCTGTTATTTTTAAAAGAGTTATATAGGCTATTCTAGGTCCTTTGCATATCCTTGTGAATTTTAGGATCAGTCACTTTTAACAAGCAAGTCTGCTTGGTTTTTATTTGGTTGGGATTATGTTGTATCTCTCAGTGAACCTGGGGGGAAAGTTGAGATCTTAATAGAACCGAGTCTTCTGACTTATGACAATCGTGAGTTTCTTCATTTACTTAGGTCTTCTTTAATTTCTGTCAGCAATGTTTTGTAGTTTTCAGTGTGCAGGTCTTTTGCATCTTTTGTCACATCCCTAACTATTTGAGTCTTTTGATGTTATTGTAAATGGTGTTTTTAAAATTTCAATTTTAGATTGCTCATTCTTAGTATATAGAAATACAGTTGATTTTAAAATATTTATCTTGTATTCTGCAACCTTGCTAAACTCATTAGTTTTTTACTAGAATCTGCAATAGATGATCATGTTGTCTGCAAATAAGGACAGTATTAGTTCTATTATAGAACAATCTGAATGTCCTTTCCTGCCATATTGCACTGGCTAGAATCTTTAGTACATTGTTGAAGAGAAGTGGTGAAAGTGAAATCCTTGTCTTATTTTTAGATCCTTGTTTCTGATCTTAGGTAGAGAGCATGTGGTCTTTAACCACGAGGTATATTGTTGGTTGTAGGGTTTCCATAGACATTTTTCCTCTGGTTGACGAAGTTCTGTTGTGTTCTTACATACCTGAAGTTGCTTTTTTTTTTTAAATATAGAATGAGTTTTGAATTTTGTCAAATGTATGTTCTGTGTCTACTGAGATGCATGTTTTTCTTCATTAATTAGTTAATATGGTGAGTTACATTGATTGACTTTTCAATATTCAACCAATGTTGCATTGTTAGGATAAACTTTAATAGATTATGATGTTACTATCCTTTTTATATATTGCTAGATTTTATTTATTAAAATTTTGTTGAGAATATTTATATCTGTGTTCTAAGGTTGATGGTTTTTCTTTTTTCTAGTAATA
The DNA here is from genome assembly GCA_963574885.1 of Lepilemur ruficaudatus. Classification (NCBI taxonomy): domain Eukaryota; kingdom Metazoa; phylum Chordata; class Mammalia; order Primates; family Lepilemuridae; genus Lepilemur; species Lepilemur ruficaudatus. The sequence goes on from CAUYRT010083080.1 coordinate 7,495, forward strand.
TTTTTGTCTGATGTTGGTGTCTGGGTAATGTTGGTCTCATAAAGTGAGTTAGGAAATACTATCTTCTTTTCAGTTTTCTGGAAGAGTTGTATTGGTGTGATATTATTTCTATCTTAAATGCTTAGTAGAATTCAGCATTGAAGCTTGGAGATTCCTTGGAGGGAATGTTTTTAACTATAAACTCAATTTTTAAAATAATATAGAGGTTATTTAGCTTATCTGTTCCTTCTTGAGTGAGCTTTTGTAGGTTTGAATTTGTCCAGTTCTTCTGAGTTGTTGAATTTATTGGCATCAAGTTGCTCATAATATTCTTTTGATATTTATAACCTTCTATAGCAATGTGAACTCTTATTTCTGATATTGGTAATTTGTTATCTTTTCAATTTTTTTCCCCCCAAGCAGTCTGGCTAGAGATTTATCAGTTTTATTGATTTTCTAAAGAACTGGCTTTTATTTTCATTGATTTTTCTCTATTGTTTTTATTTTGATTTTCGCTCTGATCTTTATTATTTTTTTCTACGTTTTTTAGGTTTAATTTGTGCTTGTCTAGTTTTTTTTGGAGACAGAGTCTCACTCTGTTGCCTGGGCTAGAGTGCTGTGGTGTCAACCTAGCTCACAGCAACCTGAAACTCCTGGGCTCAAGCAATCCTTCTGCCTCAGCCTCCCCAGTAGCTGGGACTACAGGCATGTGCCACCATGTCCAGCTAATTTTTTCTATATATTTTTAGTTGGCCAATTAATTTTTCTATTTTTAGTAGAGACAGGGTCTCGCTCTTGCTCAAGCTAGTTTCGAACTCCTGAGCTCAAGCGATCCACCCGCCTTGGCCTCCCAGAATGCTAGTATTACAGGTGTGACCCACCACGCCTGGCCTGTTATGTACTCTTAATGAATTAACTCCCTTATTCTTATGAAATACATCGGTAATATTCTTTGTTCTAAACTCTGGTTTGTCTGATATTAATATAGCCACTCTTACTTTCTTTGAACTAGTGCTAGCATAGTGTATCTTTCCTTATCCTTTCATATAGAACCACTTTGTACCTTTATATTTAAAGTGTATTTCTTGTAGACAGCATATAGTTGGGCCTGGCTTTTATATCACCTTTTATGGCTTTGATCATTTACATTTAAATGGCTTAGACCATTTGTATTTAATGTGATTATTGACATGGTTAAAGTCTTTAAAAAAAAAAGTCAAGTCTATTTATTATCTTGCTATTTATTTTCTGTTTGTCTGGTTTGTTCTTTTCCCTTCTTCCTCCCTCCCCCACTTTTTCTTTACCCTCTTGGATTAACATAAAAAAATTTTATGATTTCATTTTATCTCCTTGGCATATTAACTGTAATTTTTGTTTTCTTATATTCATGGTTGCTTTAGTATTTATAGTTTACATCTGTAACTTATCACAGTCTACGTTTCTTGTGTAGTATAAGAACCCTGCAAAAGTATACTTCCATTTGTCCCTCCCAGACTTTGTGCTGTTATATGTTCCAAGTCTTACATATATGTTATAAACCCCATATTTTATTGTTTAACCTTTTAAGGAGATTTAAACAGTTAGAAAAAAAATCATATTTTTCCATGTATTTCTAGTGGTCTTCATTCCTTTATGTAGATCCAGATTTTCATCTGGCATTATTTTTTCCTCCTGTCGGAAGGACTTACTTTTAACTTTCCTTGTACTGCAGGTCTGCTCGTGATGAATTTATTCATTTTTTTCCTGTGAAAAATGTCTATATTTCTATACTTCCCCTTTATTTTTGAAATACTTTTTTTTTTTTTAAATGTGTAAGAGATTTATTGGGGCAAATGCTGGTGAGAAAATGGGGAGCTGGAGCAGGCTAGGAGAGACATCAGACAGTGATGCTGATCCAACCCCTGATTTTTGGTTTTCTGAAGGTACTTGCTTGTAGATAGTTGTTGAATTAGGTGTTCATGCAAAAGGGACATCACTGAAGGTTTCTATTCAGCCATCTTGCTCCACCCTGAAAGATGTTTTTATTGGCTATAACAAACTTAAGTTGACAGGCTTTTGTTTTTGTTTTTTTTCTTTAAAGTACTGCAGATTTGTTATGCATATTGCATCTGTGGTTTTGTAATTTTCACCAAATTTATAATTCAGATATTACTTCTCTTTTTCCTTCCCACTTCTTTTCTTTTATGTACTCCATTTACATCTATATTAGGCAACATGAAATTGATCCATAGTTTACTCATGTTCATTTTATTTATTTTTGTTTTCTCTCTCATTTTCATTTTCAATATTTCCTATTGCTTTGTCTTCAAATTCATTAATCTTTTCTACTATAATGTATAATTTCCCATTAATTCCATTCAGCATGTTTTTCTTTTTAAAACTATTTTAAATTGACATATAATAATTGTACATATTTGAGATAGAGTGACATTTTGATACACGTATACAATGTATAATGAGCGAATCAGATTATTTAGTGTATTTATCACCTCAAACATTTATCAGTTTTTGTGTTGGGGACATTCAAAATCCTCTCTTTTAGCTATTTGAAAAATATATAAAATAAATTGTTATTAACTGTAGTTACACTGCAGGGCCATTCAGTATGTTTTTCATTTCAGATGTCATTTTTATCTTTGGAAGCTTGATTTGCATCTTCTTTATCTTCTATATTTCTATATAACTTTTTCAAGGAATATGGTTGTAATGATTTTTTTAATTTTTTGTTTCTAATTCTAACATATGTGTCAGTTCCAGCTTGATTTCAATTGATTTTTTACCTCCTCATGGGTTATACGTTCCTGCTTCATTACATGCCTGGAATTTTTCATTGGTGCCATACATTATGAATTTTACTTTGTTAGAATGCCAGATATTTCTTATTCTTATAAAATATTCTTGAGCTTTGCTTTAGGATTCAATGAAGTTATTTAGAAATAGTTTGATCCTTTGGATCTTACTGTTTAATTTTTTTGGGTGGGACTGGAGTAGTGTTCAGTTTAGTTTGTTATTTCCCATTTGAGAGTCAAGACCCTTCTGATTCTCTTCCCAGTGCCCTATAAATTATTAGATTTTCTAGTCTGACTAGTGGGAACAGGACCTATTCCTAGACTTGTCTGAGTGCTAGGCACTATTTCCTTTTAATCCTTTGAGTTGGTTCTTCTCCCAGCCTCTCACAGTTTCCTTACATGTATAATATATACTACTATTCAACTCAAAATTCGAGGAGGACTCTGCGGATCTCTGAGGTTGTCTCCCTGTGTTGCTCTGTCCTCTCTGGTACTTTGCCCTGAGAACTTAGCCACCTATTACCCTAATGTCTCAGCTCCCTATCTTTCACTCAAGAGTCCACTGGGTTTTGCTTGTTACAACCCTTTCTGTGTTTACTCAGGAAACACTCTCAAGATAGTAATTTGGGACAATCATTGGGTTTAACCTCATTTGCTTTCCATCTTTCAGAGATTACTTCATTGCTTGATGTACCGTATCTTGTAAAACATTGTTTCATATATTCTCTCTGTTTTGGGGGGTTGTTTCAGACAGGAGTATAAACTCAGTCCTTGTTATTTTATCTTGGCTGGAAACAGATGTTGGGGCTAACCTACTCTTTGTGTCCTTACCTGTCCTCAATTCATGTATCTCAAACTCATTAAAAGAGCTTTCCCTTCTGAACTTGCCTTGTCCTCATTTTCTTTTGCACATATTAATTGTTTTTGCCATTAAAGTGCTTTCCTGATCTAAAATTATTAAATTAAATAGAGTAGGAAATAATTAGTCTTCCATGACATCTGATTTTGAAGGTCTGATTCAGGGTACATTCTATTTGGAAACAAAAAGATGGAAGTGTATTATGACACCTTTTGTGTTCATTTAAAATCTAAGCAGTTTATAAATGAAGCCAATATTTCAGCAGGGTCTAATCTTTCAGCTAGAGATGTCTGGTAAAATGCTTTTTCAATTAATCAGTCTGCTTGGCCCTTACTCAAACTGACCATTTAGCCTGCATTTGCCTTAGTTATAGTTATGCTTACCCTCTCCATTAAATTGTTAGCTTCACATTTAAAAAATGTGCTTTCTTATAGTTAAAAATGATTAAAACTTAGCAGGCAAAATAATTTGAAAAATTTTCTTTTTAAATATATCTGAAATTTGTTCTACTTAGTATAGATTCCTTTCTTTTTCATGTATTAAATATATCTGAAATTTGTTCTACTTAGTATAGATTCCTTTCTTTTTCCTTCTTTAGAAAATGAGCCAGAAATTCCAGTATTCCTCCTGAGGTGTTTTTTTTTTTTTTTAAACATAAATGCAGGCCGAGTGCGGTGTCTCACGCCTGTAATCCTAGCACTCTGGGAGGCCGAGGTGGGCGGGTCCCTCAAGGTCAGGAGTTCTAAACCAGCCTGAGCAAGAGCGAGACCCGGTCTCTACTAAAAATAGAAAGAAATTAATTGGCCAGCTAAAAATACATGGAAAAAATTGTCCAGGCATGGTGGCATATGCCTGTAGTCCCAGCTACTCGGGAGGCTGAGGCAGGAGGATTGCCTGAGCCCAGGAGTTTGAGGTTGCTGTGAGCTAAGCTGACGTCACGGCACTCTAGCCCCAGCAGCAGAGTGAGACTGTCTCCAAAAAAAAAAAAACAAAAAAAGATCTCCAACCAACCAGTAAGAAAAGAGCAAAAGAAAAGTGAGCCAATGATATGGAAAGTTTTTCATATAAAATTCTACAGTTCCCCCAGGTTTACTTCTATTTGTTTTCTGCTAAACAGCATGTATATGATTCTATTTTTATGAAATAACTATCTGTATACATCCGCTATTCTATCCGTATCTATACAGAGATGTCTGGAATGAAGATCCTCTGTGGTTTGTGACAGTTAGACCAGGGTGGTAGCGCATGGGATTCTTTTTTTTTTTCTGCTTTGATTTTCATCTTCTTTGCTCAATAAACATACATAAGGCCTTTACATGCAAACCCATACCCTAAGGTGATGAGACTATAAATTCTGGAAATTTGAAAGGCCTGCCTCCAACTGAATGTCAGCCACTTCAAGTTGAGGGAGGACCTTAGAAGGCCAAACTCTTAGTTCAAAGAGCTGCTGACAATACATTCTCAGAACTTTCTCCTTTTTTAGGACTGCCCTTGGGCAGTTTTTTTTTTTTTAATTTCAAAATATTAAGGGGACATAAATATTTTAAGTTACATGGATTTTTTTTTTTTTTGAGACAGAGTCTCACTCTATTGCCTGGGCTGTAGAGTGCCGTGGCGTCAGCCTAGCTCACAGCAACCTCAAACTCCTGGGCTCAAGCGATCCTCCTGCCTCAGCCTCCCGAGTAGCTGGGACTACAGGCATGTGCCACCATGCCCAGCTAATTTTTTACATATATTTTTAGTTGTCCAATTAATTTCTTTCTATTTGTAGTAGAGATGGGGTCTCGCTCTTGCTCAGGCTGGTCTTGAACTCCTGACCTTGAGCTATCCACCCCTCGGGCTCCCAGCGTGCTAGGATTACAGGCGTGAGCCACCGCGCCCGGCCTACATGGATTGTTTTTGTAATGCTTGAGTCCCAGCTATCAGTATGCCCATCACCCACATAGTTTTCATATTACCCATCAGGTTGGTTTATTCTCCTCCCCCCCCCCAGGTGCTTTCCACTGTTTTACTTCCCTCTGTACACTTGTGTGCTTATCAGTTAGTTCCAATTTAATAGTATATGTGGTGTTTGTTTTTCCACTCTTGTAATACTTCACTTAGGAGAATTGTCTCCAATTCCATCCACATTATTGCAAAAGGTATTAATTCATCTTTTTTATGGCTGAGTAGTACTCCACGGTATACATATACCACATTTTATGAATCCACTCATTAATTTATGGGCACTTGGGTTGATTCTACATCTTTGCAATTGTGAATTGTGCTGCAATAAACATTCAGGTACAGATGTCTCTTTGATGAAAAATATTCTTTTCCTTTGGGTAAATACCCAACAGTGGTAGGTCTACTTTTAGTTCTTTGAGGAATCTCCATACTGTTTTGCGTAGAGGTTGTACTCATTTGCAATCCCACCAACAGTGTGTAAGCACTCCTTTCTCTCTGCATCCATGCCAGCATCTATTGTTCATGGACTTTTTAATAAAAGCCATTTTAACTGGGGTAAGGTGATAGCTTATCGTGGTTTTAATTTGCACTTCCCTGATGATTACTGATGTTGAGCATTTTTTTTCATATGTTTATTGGCCATTTGTCTTTCTTCTTTTGAGAAGCTTCTGTTTGTATCTTTTGCTCACTTTTTAATAAGGTTGTTTTTTTTCCTTGCTGATTTACTTGAGTTCTTCATAAATTCTGGTTATTAGTCCTTTATCAGATATGTGGCTTGCGTATATTTTCTCCTATTCTAACACAGGATATCCTCTGTGGTGCCAAATCTTCTCTCTCTAAAGGAAAAATGGATTTCAGAATGGACTAAAGTAATTCAGAACCGTAAGTCTAGTGAGTGAGGCTGATAATGTGTTCTAAATCAAAAATGGTTTCTCACATACAAAATGAAGCATCTAAATTTAAAAAAAGAAAAAAAAATCACTAGGCCCAGGTTTGTTCCCTCTGCATCTCTTTGATTCTCAAATATTCCTAATTTCCACATACTAAATCTCTTTGGCCTAAGGAATCAGTTATATGATACAATGAACACTGTTATTGATGACAAAGATCACATGATGATTTCATTTGGCATTGGTGCTTTGATTCTTAATGTTAATGCTTGTTGCTATACATGAATCCTTCAATGTTTGTATTGGAAAAATAAAAAATAAAAAGCTTGTAACAGTTGTCAAATCATCATTTATCCTCATTCTCTTTGTAGAAACTTTCCAATTCTTTTCCAAAGTGAGCACTTGCTGATCATTGGACAAAATTTTCAGTTAACCTATTTGGACAAATCCAATCCCTGATCTTTTCTCTGTTTTCATCAGTGTTTTGTGCTTCATTACAGATACCTGCATAATTTGAAATCTTTGATGACAATCAAAAATTGCCATCCCTGATGATACATTAAGTTCATTCTCCTTGCAAATTTGCTTAATATTGTGTAAAGCTTATTAATTTTCTACCTAAAATTAGTCACTCATTTTGAGGTCCATAAAAAAGATTTCCATGGTCCTGTGCACAGGAAACCTACTGGCTGCCTTTGAAATTACAGGTAATGAGTTGAGCCTTCCTATTCTACTTCTATAAACTGCAATAGACTTTAGTCCCATCTGCTCTGTGTTCTGCTTAATGACCCCAAGCTGGTGACCATAGAAGAAAAAGGGCAGATTAGGATACTGTTTGTCTTTTATAACTACCATCACTGACAATTTCTACTACAAAGAGTTTAAGAAATCCTCATATCTCTAGTCCTCATACAAAGACAAATGAGATATTTTTTTGTTGTTGTTCTTGTTAAGGTATCAGTATATGTCTGAGAGAAAAATAACATCGCTTAACACCTTAAAGTAAGTCCTACGCCCAACATGGTGGCTCACACCTGTAGTCCTAGGACTTTGGGAGGCTGAGGTGGGAGAATTACTTGAGGCCAGGAGTTCAAGATCAGCATGAACAACACAGAGAGATCCCACAAAAAACAGAAAAAATTAGCCAGGCGTAGTGGTGCGTGGTGCCTGTAGTCCCAGCTACTTGGGAGGCTGAGGCAGAAGGATTGCTTGAGCCCAGGAGTGTGAGGTTGCAGTGAGCTATGATGATGCCACTGCATTCTACCTGGGTGACAGAGTGAGACCCTGTCTAAAAAAAGAAAAAAAGTAAACCCTAAACCACAGCACTAACACCTCCTGAACTCTGACAAGCTTTCATATAGCATGCAAAAGGTCACTTACATATAATATAAAATCACATTATTGTTAACCGCTCACTGTTAAGTAAAAAATTTGTTAAGTAAAAAGATTTCAAAAAAACTTAAGCAATCTTCACATTTAAAAGGTTTCATCAGTATTATTTATAAACTCTCTTCAAGAAGTCTTTCAAATACCACTTTTAACAAACACAGGGTGCTTACTGAAAGAATAAATAGCTTTTTGCTAATACAGTGTATATCCAAAATAGATAACTAGAGAGAAAAGTAAATTTCCCTATACATTTATTGCTCTGTTGTATCATGATCAATGTCTACACAAAATAGATGGCAAACCTGACTGAATGACAGGTCCTAAACTGACAATGATGTACAGCAGGGGTGAGAAACCCATTTTCCACTAAGGACAAACAATCTATTGGAGGAGAAGAGCCACAAGTAAAGAGTAGCTTAGTCTAGTTCAAAGTTGATTTGTTTTAGACAGACGGAAGGGTTTTATTGTTCACCTGATTTTTTCCATTAAGAACAGAAAACTAAACTTTTCTGGCTGGAGCGATTCCACACTGCATGATGGTGCGTGGCGGGGGCAGGCACACAGGGTGTGGCAGGAAAGACGGCCACACTCCATGTTGACCTAGTGTCAGATGGGCCAAGTGAGCCAGAGACAACAACAGAACAACATGATTTGGGAATGAGTCTGAACCAAGAGCTCAGTTAACTGATCCTACAATTCTCAGTGACAGGATCTACTGGTACACACTACCCCTCAAATGTGCAGGAAGCCCTCCACAGAGCCCTCAACGCCTCCTGTCCTTAGGCAGTAGGTGCTCTGGTACGAGTCACAAGAGTTCCTGCCCCCTGGGAGAGGTACCTGGAGGGGAGGCTGCCAGCACTGGGGACAGACTGTGGAGGGGGCCCACTGGGAGCATAGCTGGCATCTGTCCCCTGGATAGTCCCCTTGCCCCCAGGTGCCACTAATGAGAGAAATGCAAGTGAAAACCAGGAGCTTCTCAAAAGTTTCAGTACCACATGGCATTCCTAGAACAAAGGGTAAAGACGGCAGAAGCAGTGCATGGCCCTCCACTCCCGCTGGGGAAGGCCCCACGACAGGGGAGCCCTAGCTCACATTGCTTCACCGTCGGGAGGGCCCCAAAGGAGGCCAGCCCACCAGGTGCAACTGAGAAAATGCAACACCCCTCATCTCAGGAAAGCAGGGCACACTGAGTCAACGTGGTCCTAATGCGGTGGAAAGGTGCTGGCTGTTAGGCAGGCAGAGCGGAGACTCCAGGGAAACACAGGCCACGCTTAGACACTACACTTCCCCACCTCTGAGTGCGGGGTGGTGGTGAGGCACAGAGAGGATGGGATTTCCCTCCTGCTTTCAGTCCCCACCCCAGTCACTCAGCAGAGTGACTGCTCAGGGACTGGACAGGGCATTCCAGGCTTTTGAGAGTTCCTGACCTACCTTCAGGGCCTAGGGCACATGATGTCCTTCATTACTCCAGTGTTTCCTTTTCAAACTCTAAAGGAAGCACTTTTCTTCAAAGGGAAAGACATGCTCCACTACTGAAAAAGCCTTTTAAATAGTTCACCGAATCCCAAGGTATGTTCCTCCACTGCCAAAGAATTTAGCCATGGAGAGCCACAAGACAAGGACCCTGAGGTTTTCGCTTTCCTTTGGTGTAATGACTGTAAGACACTTGAGTTTTAGACAGCCCTTCCCCACCTCCACTTCATGGTTTTGGTCTTCTCTCCTGGGCCACCTTTCTGCCAACAGCAAGGGGTGGCGCTGCTGTAAGCCACCCAGCTCAGGACCACAGTCTGTTGTTGACTTTGACCAGCTTCCTGGGCAAGCTGAATGTGTCTGGTCTCAGCACTCAACTTCCTCCTGCCTAGGTGTACACATAACACTTCAACAGGATCTCATTTTCATGATCTTTTAAACTTAACTACATCATCACTGCAAACTCATCATTTTTAGGTAGCCCCAACCTGAAGCTACTTAGGAAGGATTGTATCCCTGAGGAATACACATTTAGATATGTATCTGTCAATTTAATCAAGACAGTCTCAAAAAGCTCATTTGTTAGCAGAAACTCGTGGTGTTGAAAGACTGTGTCAAACAGTTCTGGAGGAAATTTTACTCAAAAATATACACTCTGAAGGAAGAGCACAGCAAATCACAGTCTAGTTAGCACCCGCAAACACATACACACCCCTACCTCTTTCCAGCCTTCAAAGTGATGATAAAATAACCATTTACCTCTTGCTTTAAGCTCAAAAGCTCATCTGCATACTAGGGGAGGCAGGGGACTGAGACGGTTAGGGAACCAGTCCTGCTGGTGGAGAGGTGGCTACACTCCACCCCAGGTGCCAGAGGTGTAAGGTGGGGAATTTCTCTCTGTACTGCACAGAGAACAAGCTAGGTAAGCAAATGTGGGCAGCCATTCTCCTACTTCCCAGGCCAGAGCTTTGCAAGGCCACAAACAACAAACAAGTGCAGAAGCCAGAGTTGAGAGCCAGGACAGGATGAATGGAGCCTAGACTCAAAGGGGACCTGGCAGAGGGATAAAAATCAGGTTGGAGGGACCAGAGTTGGACATGGGGACAAGAGAACTCAGGAGGGGGAGAGGAGATGAAGGATGGAAACTCCCTGGAAGTCAAAGAGCTTTCTAAGGAGATTTCAGTCTAGCCCACAAATACCGAGGAGTTATGAAGCTGACGGGCCCCCATTCCAACACGGGCTCTCCAAACGCTCCTATGACCAACTCCAAGGAACAACGCTATTGCTCTTTTAGTACAGAGAATCAGCAGGCAGACTTGAGATAAAAACAGCTAGTGCACCTGCTCTTGAACACATAGCAATAAGATGATTTTACACAGAAAGCAAATATCTTTATACTTTATTGGTTAAAAAAGTACTAAAATAGGTTTTTTAAAAAATCATTTTCTTAGACTACTTAATTCAAATCTTCTCATCTACATATCACCAAATCAGCTAATACTTTCTTTACTTGGCATCACTATGGAAGATAACAAAGTGAAGTCCCTGCTTTTGGAACCAGAGTACACATGCATGGTAGGAGAACATGGGCTACAAGAAGCCACTAACTCATGGCTCATCGTCCTAAAACATCAAACTGACTCAGGATCTATGGAGAAGAGTTAACTAAGTATTTTTAAAACATTTAATATCAGATGGGCATGGTGGTACGCAGGAGGCCGAGGCAGATACGGTCACTTAAGCCCATGAGTTTTGAGGCCAGCTTGGGCAATGCAGCAAGACCCCATCTTTTTTTAAGACAAAAAGCCCTCCAAAATTAATATCAAACCCAAAAATTCTATAGAGTACATAGTTAACATCACAAAGGTTTTGGGATAACATGAGATTTCTAACAATGGTCAGGCTCCTGGAGGCCATTGCTCCCCATTCCCACCTCTGTCTCCTGATGGGGATACCTGCTCGTTCTCCTCTGCCTAGAAAGAACTGAGTGGAGGCCGGGCGCGGTGGCTCACGCCTGTAATCCTAGCACTCTGGGAGGCTGAGGTGGGTGAATCGCTCAAGGTCAGAGTTCGAAATCAGCCTGAGCAAGAGCGAGACCCCGTCTCTACTAAAAATAGAAAGAAATTAATTGGCCAACTAAAAATACAGAGAAAAAATTAGCCAGGCATGGTGGCGCATGCCTGTAGTCCCAGCTACTCGGGAGGCTGAGGCAGGAGGATTGCTCGAATCCAGGAGTTTGAGGTTGCTGTGAGCTAGGCTGATGCCACGGCACTCTAGCCCAGGCAAGAGAGTAAGACTCTGTCTCAAAAAAAAAAAAAGAAAAGAAAAGAAAAAAGAACTGAGTGGAAATGAGTGGGAATTGTGGCAAAGTGTACCATAAAAGTCAACGTAATTTTGTGATAGCTCTTGTCAACATACACCTTTTCTTTTCATGAGAATGCCCTTCATGTGCTCTGGGGGCTCAGGATTGGCATGAGCCTCTGTTACCCAGGACCTGGTGCACCATCACCAGCTACCCTCTCTGGCTAACTTCACGAGCAAACATTAACATCAACTCACATGTGCCTCTGGCAGACCCTTCTTCCCTACCAACATGCTAAGGAAGCCAGTTAAGTCCAAGCATATATGCCTAAAATAAAGGTCAACAGTCTCCAAGAGAGACCCAGACCTCCAGTGTGCAGGGGGAGTGACACCTTTCTACAAAATAAGACAACTTTTTGTCTCAGTTCTCAGATATGCTAAACAGCTGAAGTATCCACATTAGTTACATGCTACAATAAGAAATGCTTCTGCGTGCAACTATGTGATGCTCTGAAATCCTAAACAGTAAACTACTGATGAAAAACCAGTAAGTACATGTGAACCAATGAATACTCATGATGTGCAATCAACATTGTTGGGTTTTACCAACAAATGCTAGAAACTACCAACCTCTAGAAAACTTCATAGCAGAGCACATCACAAATGGAAATAGGACGAAAAGACATTTTCCAAATATACTGTTATTTCATACCCAGAGAAAGTAATGTGTAAGTGCAAATTCACCATTATAGTGCAAAACAAAAGGCAAACTGGTCACACAGAATTTCATGGGGAGGATTCCTTCTGGTAGAGAACTCCGACAAGGTTCTAAATGAGGACTGACCCTGCAGCCAGCAAGCTGGAGGATCCACCACTGACCAGAAAAACGGCAACTCACAGGTGCAGAGGAAGGGGTGGGCTGTATAGGTGTGGACAAGGCAAGCCAACAGCTCTGGCCTCACTAGCTCAAAGCAACTGAACAGGCCAACCTCAGGGAAAGAAAGGCTAGAGAAAGTATGTTTATATAGTCACGAGTTGTGTAATGGTGGGGATGCATTCTGAAAAATGTGTTGCTGCATGATTTCACCCTTATGTGAATATCAGAATGTACTTATACAAACCTACGAGGTGCAGCCCACTATATATGTGGGCCAGCCTATGGCTCCTAGGCTACAAACCGGTACAGTATGTTACTGTACTGAATACTATGGGCAACTGTAAAGTAGTGGCAAGTTTTTGTGCATCTAAACATAGAAAAGGTATGGTAAAAACACAGTATTATCACAGGACCACTGTCATATATATGCAGTGCATCACTATCATCACACAGTGCATGATTGCACAGCAAGGCAGGCAGAACAAAGGTGTTGAACATTCTGCTTCAGAAGCAATTGTGTTGTAACTATTAAATCTATTTTCATAAAGTCCCCTTGAAATCTACTTTATTTGCATTTTCGATACCATTAGGTAAATATCAAGTGTGGGCTCAAACCCCTGACCCTTGCTCATGATATTACAAATTCCAAATCAGTAAAGTTTCTTTAGGCTCTGGCTAAAAAAGCAAACAAGGCTCCAAAGGGCTCTTCTACTATAAAATAACTAGATCTTTAACAAAATATAACTCTTGATTCTTTTTTTGTTTGTCTGGTTTTTTTTGACAAGAGTCTCACTCTGTTGCCCTGGCTAGAGTGCAGTGGCATCATCACAGCTCACAGCAGCCTCAAACTCCTGGGCTCAAGTGTTCCTCCTGCCTCAGCCTCCCGAGTAGCTGGGACTTTAGGCACGCATCAAGATGGCTGGCTAATTTTTCTGTTTTTAGTAGAGACACGGTCTCACTTTTGCTCAGGCTGGTCTCAAACTCCTGACCTCTAGTGATCCTCCCGCCTCAGCCTCCCAGAGTGCTAGGATTACAGGTGTGAGCCACTGCACCCAGCCATAACTCTTAAGCCATAACTCTTGATTCTTTACTGGGCTTGCAAGAAACAAGATAAATATCTCAAGTGCCTCAGTAACTCCCTTCAACCCAACCATAATGAATGACTCAATCATGAAAGCGGATAAACACCAAAGACTAAAAAATGAGTAGCAGTTTTGGTGCGAAAAATACCCCAGAATATTTAAAAATAAAAAATATAATTATTGAAATTAAAAGCTCAATGAATGAATTAAATCGCTGATTAAATACAGCTCATTAGTGAACTAGAGGTTACAGCCAAGGAAATACCTAGAATGCAACACACAAAAAGAAAACAATGAGATGGAAATGAGAGGATAACAGACAAGGAGGAAAGAATGACAAAATCTAATACATGCTTACATGGAATTCCAGAAAAATACACAGGAGAAGCAATATTTGAAGATAAATTAGCCTAAAACATTTTAGAACTGATAAGGCAAAAATCCACAAAAACAGCACAATATACCAAGCTTATTAATAAAAAGAAAGTCACAGAAAATACACTGCAATAAAAGTAGAAAACACCAAAGTCAAAAGGATGATCTCGAGAGCAACCAGAGACACAAGAAAGATTTTCCATAAAGTAGCGACATCTACACTAACAACCTCCCCAAGAATAATTCAGAAAGCAGAAGCCAACAGAATAGTGTCTTTAAAAAGTCGAAAGAAAATAATTAACTAGTTTTATGTGAAGTATTAATACAATTCTATCTTTCAAAAATGAAGGCCAAATAAAGACATTTCCAGATAAAAGCTAGAAACTTTTCCATCCATAGTCCTTCACTGTAGAAATCTCTAAGGAATAAAAAAAATAATCCCAGAAGGAAGTTGTTTTTGTTTTTTTTTTTTTTTTGGGACCGTCACACACTCTTGCCCTGGCCAAGCGTGCTCTGGCATCAACCAAGCTCACAGCAACCTCAAACACCAGGGCGAAACCGAACCATCTGCCTCAGTCTCCCAAGTAGCTGGGACTACAGGCATGTGCCACCATGCCCGGCTAATTTTTTCTCTATATTTTTAGTTGGCCAATTAATTTGTTTCTATTTATAGTAGAGACGGTGTCTCACTCTTGCTCAGGCTGGT
>CAUYRT010083081.1:0-60585 GCA_963574885.1 Lepilemur ruficaudatus
TTTGACAGAGTAGGTTTTTGAATATAACAAGATAAGTCAACTTGAGTGGTAATATATTTTGGGAAATCAGCTCACTACAAATTGTGACTGTAAACATGGTACTGTAAATGCTTTTTAGTTTTCCCTCAATTAAAAAAAAAGTTTTTACAAAAGACACTAAAATATCCTTGAAAATTAGTAGGCTATACTTAGATTTATTAGTACATGTTCACTTAATTTTCCCTATAAAAATAAGCAATAATCAAATCAGGCTTTTATTGGCACAAGAACAGAAGCATTGATATGTGGAGCAGAGCTAAGAATCCAGAGATGAAACCGTCTGTATATGGTAACCCAATCTTTGATAAACAGACAAAAATAAACATCAAAGAAAACAATCTCTTTTCAATAAATGGTGCTGGGAAAACTGGATTGCTACATGTAGAAAAATGAAACTGGATCCCTACCTCTCACCTCTCACAAAAACACACTCACCATGGTTAACAGACATAAACCTAAGGTAGGAAACCTTAAGAATCCTAGAAGAGAATGTTGGGAAAATCCTGTCAGACTTGGTATAGGCAAAGAATTCTTGAAGAAGACCCCCAAAACAAGTAATGCAGCAACAAAAATAAACAAATGGGATATGATCAAATTTAAAACTCTGCAAAGCCAAAGAAACAATCACTAGAGCAAATAGACAACCTTCAGAAAGGGAGAAAGTGTTTGTTCTCTATACCTCTGACAAAGGTCCGATAAGAAGAATCTACCTAGAACTTACAAGAATTAACAAGAAAAAAATCAAACAACCCCATTTATAAATGGGCAAAGGAGATGAACAGAAACTTTTCCAAAGAAGACAGAGTAGTGGCCAGTAAACATATAAATTTTTTGAGGTCTTATTTGTGACCTAGGATGTTGTTGATTCTGGAGAAAGTTCCATGAGGTGATTAGAAGAATGTATATTTGGCTTTATTTGAATGGAATGTTCTGTAGATGTCTGTTAGACCCGTTTGTTCTAGAGCTCTATTTAAGTTCATTATTTTAAGGGATGTCCCTTAGTTTATTAGTATCTGAGCTTTCTGTCTTTTGGATATGAGCATTTAATGCCCTTATTTTCCTTTCAGGAATGCCTTTACTGTATCTCACATATTTTGATAGCTTGTATTCCTGTTATTTAATTAAAAGAATCTTCATGTTAATCTTATTTTGAATCTCTTCCTTGACCCAGAAGTCATTCAATGATAGATTGTTTAATTTCCATGACTTTTTAAAGTGTTGAGCATTTCTGTTGGCATTGATTTCTAGTTTTATACAACTAGGGTTTGAGAAGATACATGGTAAAATTTGTTATCTTTTTAATTTTCATCAACTCTAATCATTAGAGAAATGCCAATCAAACCCATATTGGGATACCACCTAATGCCTGTTAGCAGTTTTTAACATGAAGATGTGCTGGATTTTATCAAATGCTTTTTCTGTGTTTACTGAGAGGACCATGTGGTCTTTGTTCTTCCTTTTATTTATGCAGTGAATTGCATTTATAGATTTGTGTGTGTTGAACAAGCATTGCATCTCTTAGACAAAGCCCACTTGGTCATGATGAAATCTTTTTGTGATTTGTATTGAATTTGGTTTGCTAAGATTTTAAAAAACTAATAAAATACTAAAGGAACTGGAAAAACGAAGAGCAAATTAATTCTAAACTTAGCAGAAGAAAGGAAATAACTAATATCAAATCAGAACTAAATGAAATTGATAACCAAATAACTATACAGATGATCAATAAAACTAAAAGCTGTTCTTGAAAAAAGATAAGCAAAATTGATAGTCCTTTTGCTAGATTGACAGGAACTAGAAAGGAAAGAACTTTAATAAACTCAATCAGAAATGAAAACGAAGAAGTCACGAGATACATCATGGAAATACAAAACATTATCATTGAATACTATAAAAATCTATATGCCTCAAAATTCCAGAATGTGGAGGAATTGGACAAATTCTTGGAAACACACAATCTTCCTAAGCTCAATCAGGACAAAATAGAATTTCTGAGCAGAACAATATCAAGCAAAAAAATTCGAGCAGCAATTTAAAAAATTTCCACCAAAAAAGTCTCAGGCCAAATGGGTTCACACCTGTAAATTAACCTACAAAGAACTCACATGTATACCTCAGAAATTATTCAAAACATTGAGAAGGATGGTATTCTCTTCAACTCATTCTTTGAAGTCAATATCACCTTGATATGAAAGCCAGCAAAGAATTTAACAGAAAAAGAAAACTACAGACCAAAGTACCTCATGAATATAGATGCAAAAAAATCCTCAACAAAATCTTTAGGATAGCTTCAATTCTACTGGTGGAGAGGGCTTGTTTGCCTTTCTTTAGTTCATACCCTAGGTAGGTTGCTGTCTGGATACAAAGCTGAGACTGTTTAGCCAAAACATAGTAGCCCAACTGAGCTAATTCTGTTAACAAGTCCTCAGTAGCCCTTTTACATGTGGCCTGATCCTTTGTGGCTAGGAGAAGATCGTCCACATAGTGCAAGAAGGTCACTTCTGGATGCTCCTACCTAAAGTGAACCAAGTCCTGGCTCAGGGCCTCATCAAACAGAGTGGGTGAGTTTTTGAAATCTTGCAACAGTCTTTTCCAGGTCAGCTGTCCAGAATACCCTCCCTCTTGGTCAGCCCATTCAAAAGCAAAGATAGGTTGACTTACTCTGGATAAAGGGAGCAAGAAGAAGGTGTCCTTCAAGTCCAGTACCATGTAGGTCTGATGGCTTGGAGGCAGCAGACTCAAGAGGGTATACAGGTTAGGCACAGTGGGATGAATGGCCTCAATCTTCTTGTTGACTTCTTGGAGGTCCTGTACCAGTTGGTAGTCATTGGTCTCTGGTTTTTGGACAGGGAGCAGAGGAGTGTTCCAGGCTGACTGACAAGGAACTAGAATGCCCACATCACAGAGTCTTTTAATATGGATGGCAATTCACGTCTTTGCTTTTAGACTTGTAGGGTGCTGTCATACCCATATTGGGGTGGCAGTACTGGTTAACTGGAAAATAATAGGAGGCCAGTCCTGATGGATTTGTTTTTGCCCATACACTGGGGATTTTGTTTTGAAGTTTCTGTAAGTAAGAGTTTGGAGCTAGTTGTGAGGGTGCCTTGTTTGTCAGCAAATATTCTTCTGACAAGGAACAAGTAAGGAGAATGGTAGATGGGCCTGGGTTAAATGAGAGTTTAGTCATGTCCCCCTAAAAGGATATGGTCGTCTGCAATTTTTGGAGCAGATCCCTTCCCAGGAAGGGGGTATGCGCATTCTGGCATCACCAGGAATGAGTGGGTGATGGTTTCTGCCCCAAGGTTAGTTATTCTAGTTTTTTTTTTACTGGGGTAGGCCTTGGTTTTTGCCATGGACCCTTGAATGAGAGTTTTGCTTTCAGAAATGGTCCCTTCAGCTTGTTGGAAAATGGAGTGTGTGGCTCCAGTGTCTATCAGAAGCTCTATAGGCTTGCCCCCAATATTTAGAGTTAACTTGGGCTTCTACGGGCTTATTAGAATGGAGCCCCAACCCTGTCAGTCAGCATCCTCCATGAGGACTGGCATCTCCTGCTTGCAGTGAGGACATTCATTTTTCCAGTGACCATGTTCTTTGAAGTAGGCACAGTGGTCATGGCCTAAGCTGGACTTTCTCCTTCTAGTATCCCAATCTGATCCTTTGGGCTGCTTGTCTTTCTCAGTTTTAGATTTTTCTTGTTCCACCATAGAGGATATGAGAATTTTGGCCACCCTTTTAGACTAGGCAGTTCCAGGATCCTCTCTGTTGTTATAAATCTTCTAAACAATTTCTACTAACTCAGACAGCATTCTTCCCTCAAATCCTTCTAATTTCTGCATATTTCTCCTAATATCTGGGGCCGACTGAGTGGTGAAGGCAATATTAATGGCACATCTATTCTCTGATGCCTCTGGGTCTGTGGGAGTATACAGGCAGTAAGCTTCAAAAAGGTGTTCTAGGTACACTGCTGGAGACTCGTTAGGTCCCTGTATGGTTTTGCTTACCTTAGACAGATTAATCAGCCTTTTAGCAGCAGCCTGTATGCCCCTCAGCAGAGTCTGGCAATACCGATCAAGAGCCTCCTTATCTTGCTCCTCATTGGGATCCCAGTCTGGGTGTGTGGAGGGGAAGACATGTTGCACAGAACCTGGATCTGTTGTAGGTTGCCAGTCATGGCCAGGGATTGCCTTAATAGCTTCCCCCTGTATACATTCTTGCCACTCAGAAGTGAAGAGAGTTTGGAGGAGTTGCTGACAGTCCTCCCAGGTTGGCTGATGGGTAAAAATTAGTCTTTAAAAGAGAGATTAATCCATGAGTCTTTTCAGAAAAGGAGGCTTTCTGGTTTTTCCAGTTATACAGGTCACCAGTAGAAAAAGTGACATAGGACATAAAGGGCAGGTGATCAGGTCCTGGTAGGGAGGGGACATGCCTCAAGGGGAGGATGGGCACATTAGAGGAAGGATTAGAAGGGGTGCTATAATGTGAGCCACTCTGAGTGTGTGGGGGGGGCTAAAGCGCTCCCAATCAGACTCATTTGACAGTCTCAGAGGGAGCAGTGATGTATAGCGGGGGTCCCACTAGGAGGGGATCCTCTGCTGAGTTGGCTAATACTGGGCTCAATTTTGATTTCTCTTTGTTGCAGAGGGCCTGGCTACAAGAACTGTCCTAGCCCCAGAAGTCTTGTCTTTTGGAGTCTTCTGACAGGGCTGCAACCACATGGAATTATCCACTAAAATGTCATCTATATTTGTATATGTATACATATAAATTTGTATATAGGGGATCTGGTCTGGGTGCTCTGGGTTCCCAAAAATCACAGCCCATACTCGGTTGGTGAGGGTGACTTGGGTACTGCCCTCCGGGGGCAAATCCATGCCAAAGGTGGGCTACTCTCACTCACAAAATTTCTGCAAATGAAAAGAGTTAGCAAACCTGTAGCATTTCCATTGTTGGAAATCCTGAAATTTTCTCAGAAAAACATTCAATTGGAGAGCAAGCAACACAAGACGTGGACTGGCCCATTTTGACAAGAGGACATGAAAACACTGTTCCACAATACACATCAACACAGACACAAACTGAAAACAACAAGACAATTGGCCAATATCACTTAATCACATCCAATGGTATGGTTGTGACTTAAGGTGCAACCTGGAGGTACACAACAAACTGCTGTTGAAGGTGGCATAAATGAGTGCAACCATGGTCTGTCAGTTGCAGGCAGTGCTGGCAGGAAAGACAGCAATTAGGGCAGATGTTAGGAAACCAATGATGAGATCCTGTATGCAGCCGACTAGCTGGCCCTTCTCAAGCAAAAAATCCCCTCCTATTGTGCCTTGGATTGTGACCTGACTCCATGTTTTTGTCACAACCCCCTGCAAGAACCAGAGCCCAACCAGCCACATGGAGGCTGCGGAACCAGTGACCATGGAGCTGGCCCTGCAGGCCCGGTGGGGAGGGGGAGCCACAAAACCCTGACTGAGGGTGCTGTTGTCGGGCCTCCCCTTCCCCACAGGCCAGCACCACACAGGGGCCCGGGAGATGTGGAGCAGCAACAGCATTGGGGTTACCTCTTTGAGGAGCTGTACAGTAGCAAGTATGACCGAGAGAGACCAAGGAGTGTTTAGATCACTAACAGAAAGGTGAAACCTACTACTACCCAATACAACACAGTGAGAATTAGTTTTTCTCCTGTTCCCCAGTCCTTCAAGGGCACCGAATAAAGTCCAATGCCTAAAAAGTCCAATACCACACACAGAGACAGTAAGATTATAGGCCTGCCCAGTCATCTGACCATGTTTCAGAACCAGAGGAGAAAGTCAGGAAACCAGAAAACCAGGAGTTGCAGGTGATGTCTCACCTCTTGGAACTCTCCCCTGGGAGTTTAGCTGTGTCCAGCCTCCCGAGGGTAACAAGAGGCCCACAGACCAGAACATACCAGAAGTGCACTCACTGGCGAGCAGAATCAGAAGACTCGTCTAGAGGAACTTGGTTCCTTTTGAGGTGTTGGTTACTGGTGTTTTGTTTAGCCATTAGCTGGGGCTGAAGAAAGTCTCTCGAGAGCTCCGGACTAGACGAGTTGCTTGACTCCACACCGGTCACTGGGCACTGGTAGTCACCAGGTCCCCTGTGTTAGGGCAAATCTCGCTAGGGCCTCCAAATATTATGGCCCAGAATGTGAGAAAAGACCACCTAAAGACCAAATTGAGCCAAATTGCGAGTTTTATTAGCTGGCCAGCAACTACCCTCTGTACTGCTGTGAAGCAGTTATACAGAGAACAGCCCCAAGCCAAAAGAAGCAGCCTCTTTTAAAGGCAAAAACCACATCAGGGAAAGTTATCTGGTTGAACAAGCAGTGTTACAGAAGCTAAAGGCAGCATTAATCTCAGTCAAAAATATATTCTGCATCTTATTCATCCTCTTGTCTAAGCCAGAGTACATTTCACTTCCTGTTATCTAGGTACATGAGGGACCCTTGAGTATTTTAATGCTCCAGGGCATCTGGGCTCTCTGATACAGCTGTCCCTTTATCTTGTTGACAGCTGTGTGCACCGTGCCTCCCTCTCCCTTCCCCCTTTATTCTATGCTTAAATGTACTAACAGAAGCGAGACAGCAAGTTATTTTCCATGGACCTTAACAATCTCTTGCAATGCAAACTTCCCAGGGACTCAGTTATACTAGGGACATTGTGAAGTCCAGATAGTCTTATAATTTTCAACAAAGCACACAAAAGTATACAGTGGGGGAAAGCATCTGTATTCAATAAGTGGTGCTGGGAAAATATGGATATCTACACTCAGAAGATTTGAACTGGATCCCCACCTCTCAATTCTCACAAAAATCAACTCACAATGGACAACAGACTTAAACCTAAGGCACAAAAACTTAAGATATCTTGAAGAAAATGTTGGGAAGTCTCTTTTAGACATTTGCCTAGGTAAAGAATGTAACTGTACACCTTGGCAAATTCACTGAAAATCATTTAATTGTACACTTAAAATGGAGTGTTGGTTGTACGTAGATACAGTTGGAGCACTATGTATGTACTATATGGACTACTTTGACAGAGTAGGTTTTTGAATGTAACAAGATAAGTCAACTTGATTGGTAATATATTTTGGGAAATCAGCTCACTACAAATTGTGACTGTAAACATTGTACTGTAAATGTTTTGTAGTTTTCCCCCAATAAAATTTTCGGAAGGAAAAAAAAAATTGTGCAATGCATCATGTATAGAGAAGAGTTTCAATAATAATCGCAAAGTAAGTGCTCATGTACCACTAACCAGGTTAATAGGAAGAGCATTACCAGTCCCGTAGACACCTCATGTGTCCCTTCCCAATTACATGCCCCTCCCACCAGCCCACACCCTCATTGAGAAGTAACTCTCATCCCATCTTCTGTGTTAATCATTCCCCAGCTTTTCTTTACAGTTCTCCTTCCTGTGCATGAAGATCTAAATAATGTTTAGTTGTGGCAAATGGGGTAGCAGCACAAACCTACATGCGTCATTTCTACATAGACGGTACTCCCACAGGGAAAGAGAGGCTGAGCTGAGTCTCCAGGTCTTGGTCTGACTTTAGCTTCCCTGAGGGTTCCCAAGAGCCCCTTCTGGGGAAGCTACTGGGCAAGGTCACAAATGAGTCCTCAAAAACATAGAGCTCACTTCAGAAACACTACGGTTTGTCTGGCTGCAGTGTGGGCCAAGAACTGGACGTATGGAATGAATCTTGTCGGGGAGAGTGGGCTGCTCTGGATTTACATGGCCTAAGTCCAGCTCTCAAGATGAGGTCACCACAGGACATTTCTGTGGGTGAAGTGAGTGTCCTCAGCTTACCCAGGGAGAGGCACGTGGAGGAGAGAGGAGCTTGCTCAGCGTCTGGTCAAAACAAGCCAGGTAGAGTTCAGAACCCAGACCATGCTCTCCTGGACATCCAGTGCTCAGGTTAGCTGGGAATTCAGAGTGGCCAGCCCTCATGCATCTGTCTCTGCTCACATCTAGTGGGTGGCCTTGCACATGTAGACACAGCCGCCACGTGGAATGTCCCTTCACCATTGTCCTGCAACTGCCTGTTACCCCCTCCTCTGTCAGCTCTGCTACACACCGTACCCCGTGTCTTCCTCATTCATGGTTGATTCTGTCATTGGGTTGAAGCACACCCTCCAGTGGATTCTTGAGACAATTTTGAGATCTAGAATACTTTAAAATGCTATTATTCTACCCTCAATTATAATTAATAATTTGGCAAGGTACATAATTGTTAGTTGGATATTATTGACCTACAGAATTTTTGAAGACACAACTGTTTAAAAATCTGAAGTCATTCTGATATTGAACCCTTGTATATTAGCTGTTTTTTTCTTTCCAGAAACTCATAGAAGCTTTTTTTGTGTCTAATATTCAGAAATTCCACAATAGTCCTACGTGTGGATCCTTCGTCCACCGTGCACGAGAAGATGACTCTTTTGATCAGTCAACTCTGCCCTTCAGGCCTGGGAACTTTTCTAAAATTATTTCATAGATTGTTTTCCACACCTCCCTCCAGCTTCCTCTGCTCTCTTTTTCTGGAATTCCTTTTGGACCAGTCCTATGATATTGTTATAACTTCTTTCCTATTTTTATTGCTATCTCTTGGCTCAACTTTTGGTGATATTTCTTCAAAGTTATCTTCCAAACCATCTATTGAGATTTTTGTTTCTGTGCTCATGTTTGCGATCACCAAAGCCTTGTTTTCTTCTCTCTTTATTTTAGAGCATCTTTTCTCATTTCATTCATGCACTATCTTATCTCTGGTAAGGGCTTTAATGAAAGATGCTTCAGCAATTCTTCTCCCTCATGTCCATGTTTCCTCTTGGTCGCATTCCTGCTGTTTGTTTGTTGTGGTCTCTATATTTCATGTTTGAATCTCTCCTAATGTCTAGTAATCCTTGCTGCTTGTTATGAATAAAAGTAATGAGCCAGTAAACTCATTGGAAGCTCCTGCCAGGCAGTGGGACCTGTCAGCACTGACTTCCTCAGACCATGTGTAGGAAGTCCCCATTATCAATATCTTTGACTCTTTCTTCTTAGCTAGAGGTTAGAGTCACGAGAGAAGACTCTTTCCATCTCTGGCCTGGAAGATAAAGACCTTGACAGCATTCTGTAGTCAAAGAATAGAGCTGGAGACCTCAGCATACAGCATGCATTGTGCACACTGTCACTCAAGTCCTTTGGTTTCCATATGGTGTCTGTGCTTTACCCCTGGTACTCCTCAGTTGAGTGACCTGCAGTTTTGCCCCTCTATAAGATATGCCTTTGGACTTACCAGCTGTATAACCATATAAGACAAGTAACACTGGCTGTAGTAAGACGAATTCCCAAATCTCAATGGTTTAACAACACAAATGCACTTTTTACGCCTGCAAAGTCTAATGTAGATATTCCTACTTAGCAGACAACTTTCCAAGTGACCATTCAGGATTCTAGTTTCCCAGGGATTGTTCTATTAAACTCTTACATGCAAAAAGAGGATTACGCATGTGAGGTTTTTATGGGCCAAGCCTGAAAGTGGAGCACGTGTTTATACCTACATTGCGTTGTGGACTCAGTCAGAATTCGGTCACTTGGCCATTCCTACCTACAAAGGAGATGGGGAAAAGTTTTGAGCTGTGTCCCCAGCAGAAAAAAGAAAGGAGTTTTAGTAAACACGTCAATCACCACTCTAAGGACCCTGTCATATTGCTTCACCTCCATGAGTCTCAATGTTTTAAACCTTCAGGATGGTAAAACTGGAACAATGCTCCCTGTCTCACAGCGTTATGGTGAGGATTACATTTGCAAAATGCTTGATGTAGTGTCAGGCACACAGTAACCCTCAGGGAATAATTGTTGTTACTGATATTGTCATGTTTTCTTTTAATCTTTTATTAGTTTATTTTACCAAACCTAGATATCTATTGAAAAATCAAATCCTTCGTCTTTCAAGGAAGGAATTGAAAAAGCAGTATACAGAAGGAGAAGGAGGAAATTTACATACTGAACATCACATTCATTTCACTTACAGGTCAAATATTTTCTGAATATCTACTATGTGCCAGTCATTGTGTTAGAGTCCAGAGATACTAGCATAAATAAGATAAGGTCCCTGCTCTTGAGGTTACCTCAGTCTGGCTGAGAAATAAAAAAGAAAACTATGCTTTGTCACTTCTTTGAGAACTTGGGGCCAGTTTCCAAGGGAAAGTTGGGAGATATCCCAGAGGATAAAATGATCTGAAATAAATTTCCATTTCAGTGGTCAAAACTTGGATTAGTCAAGATTATCAATCACCTCCACATTGCTTAACCCAGTGGTTAATTCTCGGTCTTTATCCTACTTGACTTGCAGCTGATCATGATCTCATTCTTGAAAAAGTGTCTTTATGTGGCTCCCAGGACAACACACATCCTTGGTTTTGCATTTACTTTGTTGGTTGTACTGGTTCTTCTTCACTCTCCATTCCTCTTAATGTTGGGGTGCCACTGGGCTCAATTACTTTACCTCTTCTCTTCTTATGTACACCTCCTCCCTTAGTGATTTCATCCAGCTATAGCTTGCAATACCATCTATAAACTGAAGATTCCTAAAATTATACATCCTACTCAGGATTCTCCTGAGCTCCAGATTCATATATCCAATTGTCTGCTCAACTTCTACACTTGGATACTTATTTACTGAACTTCCGACTTCTAACCCTGACTCCCCTCTTTCACACCTCATTCAACCCATCAGTTAATGCTGCTGGTTCCACTTTCAAAATATATCCAGGATGCTAATGCTTCTTACTGTATCCGTTACCACTGCCCTGTCCAAATCATCATCATATCTCACATGAATTCGTTAGCCTCCTAATCTGTCTCCCTGCTTTTTACCATAGAACTTATCACCATGAGTCATAATTATAAGTATACACACACACACACACACACACACACACATTGTCTCTAGACACATGTAACTAGAATGTAAGTTGCAAGAAGATCTTTGTTTGTTATGTTCACTGTTTTGTCCCCAGGAGCTAGAACACTGTCCAGCATTTAACAGGTATTGGGAAAGGAGTCTTGTGCATGCAGTATCTTGATCTTTACTAAGCCACACCAGAATGGGCCTTGGGTTAGGAACACTTCCTTACCTTACAGTTTGTGAGGACTCTATATCTCTTGATGGGCATATCTTTCCCTGTTTCAGACTCGTGTTCTCCTTTGTTCTGCTTAAGTGTGTGTATCTTATGACACCTGGTCAATTCCACTGCTGCCTCTGTCCCCTGCAGGGAGGGGACAGGATCCTTCTGCTGCAGCACAACAGTGGAGCCTGCAAGCCAATTCCCCTGCATCTGCTGCTAGAAAGGACCCAGTGGCCATTGAAGGACCAATGCCCACTACTGAAGCTGATCGTGCTCTGTCTCTTGTCTATGTGAGTAAAGTGTTATTGTGTCCAGTGCTTGGCTGTGTTGTTTTCCTTGGCAACTCCAATACCAAGATGCAATGGGTAGAATTCTTAAACTTCTTCTCCTGACAATAAGCAAGAAGTTCCTCTTGCTCAACAGTAGGTGTTCAATATTTTTTGAATAAGTGAAGAAAGGAACGTGAGCCTTACCTTCAATATACCTGGTGCAATTTAGAAAGCTCCTTTCACCCAGAAAGAAATTAAAGAGCAGGCTTCATAAGCTATGAGCACTTCTGCAGCTTTCATTT
Source organism: Lepilemur ruficaudatus (assembly GCA_963574885.1). Taxonomy (NCBI): domain Eukaryota; kingdom Metazoa; phylum Chordata; class Mammalia; order Primates; family Lepilemuridae; genus Lepilemur; species Lepilemur ruficaudatus. The sequence goes on from CAUYRT010083081.1 coordinate 11,748, forward strand.
CTTTTGGCATATGATCATATTTGCTGGAGCAGAAGCTGGGGCTGACTCTAAGCAGGAGGATGAGCTCTCAGGAGAAGAGGACAGGTTGAGTTCCCTGTGCTCAGCAGAAATGGTACAGCCTGCTGCTTTTAGAAGAGCACACGTCAGCACGATAACTCCTCCTCCTTCTTTCTTCCCCCAAAGAAAGTTGCAGCCATCTCTTCTAGGAACCCCTGGCACTTCATTTGCTTAACTTAGCAGACTTTGTGGTTCTTACAGCAAACAATACTGTTATTCCCCTTAATAGTCCCAGCACATAGTTAGAGTGATTAACTCACCCAGGTTTTCCCAGGACTGTCCCAGTTTTGAAACTAAGCCGTCTGCATCTAGGAACCCCTCCGCCCTGGGTAAATTGTTAGATGTTTAATCACCTTATACCTAGCACAGCACCTGCCACCTCGTAGGCCATAGTAAATAAATGTTGGGTGGAGTAATTGTGTTACAACGGTTTGTTTACATGCCCATATGTCCATTCCCACTCCAGGTGTATGGCATGTTTCCTAAAATGCGTTTCAGGGAACCTTAGTTCCATGTATCAGTAGAGGTCACTGCTATGGTAGGTCCTGCTGGGTGCTCCAACCAAGATCACCATTCCTGGGCTGGTTCATCCATCACACACCTATTCAGACTATTGGCTACTAACAACTCACAACTATACTCTTTTCAAAAAGATTGTCCTTAGCCTGTGGGAGTTTGCTTTCCTAAGAATTTCAGAGATTTTGTCCCCCTTCCCAAAGGACCACTTGGAGGTAATAACTGTCTAATGCTGACATAAAGTCCATACTACTGTCTTCCAGATGGGACAACTCTGTAGCATCATTCATGCTCTAGGACTCCCCATAGCATTTAGTTGAGGCTAGACCTCTCATTCTTTCTTTACAGGTTTCTCCTAAGATAACTCCCTTAATAAATCACTTGCAAAAGAATTCCCATCTTAGACTCTGCTTCCAACAAGCCAAACATAAAAGTGTTATTACTAAGAGTGACCCCAGGAAGCCATCTTTAAGGATGGGATTCTGGAGTTGGATCACCCACCTTGTTGTAGCAGGTAATGAGGACCTTCTCCTCTACTATAGCATGGCACATGCCAAAATTTCCCCTGAACTTGGATAGAATACAGGTATAAGAAGATGCACTGGCTTGTATAATATCTTTGTTATTTGAAAGATAAAAATAATTATAAAGATAGTGAAACTGAGTAGTTGCTGCTGAGTGCCATTCATGTTTTAAATACAGAGAACCGGACAGGTTCAGGATGATTGACCATTAATTCAAAGAAAAGTATAAAATTCAATAGGCTCCTTGACAGTATTTAAAAAGATCCTCTTCTCCTGCAGCCAGAGGGTCAAATGAACCAAAATCTAGCCAAAATCAAACCTAATTGTAAGAGTAGTAGAATTTCAGAGAAGGTTGAATTTTAAGCCTTAGAATGTCTCCTAATGCCAAGTTAGGTTCTGCTATGATTTGGATATAGTTTGTATCCACCAAACCTCATGTCGAAATTTGATCCCCAATGTTAGCAGTGGGGCATAATGGGAGGTGTTTGGGTCACGGGGATGGATCTCTCAAGAACATATCAATGCCCTCCTAGGGGTAAGTGAGCTCTCACTATTAGCTTCTTAAAACAAGCCTGGCACCTCCCCCAGCCTTGTTTCCTGTCTCACCGTGTGATCTCTGCACACACTGGCTCCCCATCGCCTTACACCAGAAGTGGAAGTAGCCCAAGGCATTCACCAGATGCAGATGCCCAATCCTAAACTTTCCAGCCATCCATAATCATGAGCCATATGAACATTTATTCTTTATAAATTACCCAGCCTTGGGTATTCCTTTATAGCAACACAAAACAGGCTAAAACATGCTCTCATAGTGGAAAAAATGAGCCCTGAGGCTTGAGATGAGGATATACGGATAGATTCCCTTAAGAACCTTGAATTGCCGATTTTTCTTGAACACTTTGAGCCAACTGAAGTGAGCCACTCCCCTTTGTTAGAAGATAGAGCTTCCTATATCCACCCATCCTTAATTGAATATTGCACAAAAGCCTCAAATGAGACAGGTGCTTTATAAGACAATGCTTATCCTCCTCAGGATCTGGTTACATTTCCCACCAGCCCCACAATTAGTGTCAAATCTCTCAGCTTGACCTGACCAATGAAGTGCTGGGCCTGCTAAGCCAGGTGGGGAACTTCACACTAGTAAGACATACCTGGAGGAATGTACCAGCAGAAATTGGGACAGAATGTCAGAGATGGATCATGAAGGTAGTGGATCAAGGAGAACAAAATATAAAGTTAGGCAAGGAAGGGAGAGTTTGTCAGTATCAAGGTACTCTGTAACACAGGTCCCCAGTAATTATTGGAATACACTGATTGTTGCTAAAATAACTGACCTGGGAGCCAGTCTGATATACTGCTGGGATGGATCTTGGAAAAAGCAAGTTTCAACAGAAAATGAAGCAGATTCTAGAAGAATATGCTGGGGAAGATTATGGAGGATAGTATAAAAAAAATCTCAGAGAAGTGGTTATTTTGGAATGTGTCTACTGAGTAAGACTAGAGAATTTATTAGCTGTCCATGTTTGTCATGAGGGCCCAGAGAACATTCTGTCTACTGGGTGGTGAGGAACATGCTGGTAAGGAAAGCACCAGCATTGTTTAGAAGTTGAGTAATGGCTGTCCTTTGCAGGCTGGACTGATGGTGGACATTTCCAGGTAGCAACAAGATGGCAGTGGTCAGGAGACAGCACTTGACTTCGGAGACCATGTAAACACAACTACAGAAATGCTCAGCAAAGTTGGAATGGTAGCAAAGTAAAGAATACTTGCCTGATAAAAGCAAGGTAATCACACACTAAGACCCCTCAGAGATAAGACTCTTGGTCATCCCAATAGGCGACTCATCTAAACTAACAAAGTGGCAATTGAAGGAGAGGGGAAATTATACTGCGTGGTAGAGAATGGAGTTTATGAGCATCAATTATGGCTTTATTCCTCTATCACTACTCTGGCAAGTGTTCCAGAAATTGAAGCTGTGCTCGGATAGAGTGAACTCAATGTGAAAATCAAGTGGATCTGAGCAGGGCAAGGGATGTATTAATATTACAGTCTACACTTTTTCTTGGGACCATACCCAGAGCCCTCCACCAGGCTAGTACACTCATCTTCCAGCTGCAGGCAGTGCTGGCTACTGAGAACTCACAGTTATGCCCTTCTCCACACAATGGCTCTTAAATGAAGGGGGCCACCTCACCTCCTACCCTCTGGAGGTGGCTTGGGCCAAAATTGATTAATGTGGGCACACAACAGCCCCAATCCCTTGCCTCAAGGAAGGACAATATTGTGGGGCCACTCACACTCCAGCTCCTCAGGGCATCAGACTGAGGCTGGATTTCAGATGAAACCGTATCTTTACTTTTGCATTTTATCCTTCCCTATCCTTCTCCCCTTTCTTCCTTACAGATTTCCCTGGACAGCCATCCTTCAGTATATCACTTGATCAGGAATCCCTATCTTAGGCTCTGCTGCTAGGAAATCTGACCTAAGACAACTGAGAAAAATAATCCCATGGTGTGAGAGATTATGTTCTGTTCCCAACTCTGCCTTCCCTCCAGTAAGAGTATTACACCTTTTTGCTTGCATTCATGGGACCTGGCCATGCATCATTTGGGAGGAGTATTTATCTTCCCCTCATTAACTTTGGGCTTGATCAGGTGACATGCTTTGGACAATGGATATGAACAGATGTGTCATTTGCAACATCTGAGCAAAAGCTTTAACTGTGAGTGTGAGCTCAGGCTCTGTCATAGTTCTGGCATCTGCCATGAGCAAAGCATGGCCCAAATAGGGCTACACCTGGAACACAGCAGACTCCAGCTGAATCCATCCACAGCTGACAAACAGATCTATGAGTGAGAAAAAAGATATTTATTGTTCTAAACCAGTGGTCCCCAACCTTTTTGGCACCAGGGACTGGTTTCATAGAAGACATTTTTTCCATGGACCAGGTTGAGGGGGGCAAGACGGAACTCAGGCGGTGATGTGAGCAGTGGGAAGCAGCTGTAAATACAGATGAAGCTTCCCTCACTCACTCACTGCTCACCTCCTGCCCTGTGGCCCTGGTTCCTAAAAGGCTGTGGACCGATAACCATCTGCGGCCCAGGGGTTGAAGACTGCAGTTCTAAACTACCCAGACTTTTTAGGGTTGTCACTGTAGCAAAAGCTGACTAGTGCACATGGGCAAATAAGTATGGAGAGTGCTCTAAAGAAATTTAAACTGATTTATTTGCTATGAGATTGCTCAAATCCTATAACTGGCTCAGGTGTGTTGTGACCCTCTAAGACAGGTATCCCACACTTATATGACCAGAGAAATCCTTTTAAAAAAAGAATTCCTCATTAGATTGGTATTTTACAGCATAGCAATACTACATAGTTCATTGTTCAAAATATTCATGGATTGACTGTATATACAAATGTATGAAGGATTCCTTAGTATGAGTTCATAGAATCGTTGGACATATCCAGTGGCCCAAAGAACGATTCTGATGACTACATCCTTGCGGGAAAAATGAGGAAAGTATTGATCTAGTAATGAAAGAACAAATTTGCTAATGGACTGGCCAAACCACAAACTCAAACAGCTCAGGAGCAGTCAGCACTTAATATGTCAGCAATTCATTCCCCTTCCCGCACCCCAGCAGAACTTACAAAGGCAGGACATCAAGAAAAATGACTTTGGGGAAATTAATGGAACAATGTATAAAGAAGGGAAGAAAGTCAATAATGAAAGTGGTCCAATTTAAACAGCCTGGGCCAAGACCATAAAGTAAAAAAAAACTTATTTTAAGTTACACTCAACACTGCAAATATATCCCTATGATTTGTTTAGCATTCCAGAAGATAAAAAGCAATAAACAAATGCTTCAAGTGCATTATATTATTGTCAGAGTTGTGTGTTTCAATGATTCACAGCCAGGCACAGTACAATCCAACAACACACAATAAGCTTTGTTCATTCCACCCAACTGCCTACGTGATTCTACCATTGCATGGACAGAAAGGCTCCAACTGCCATAGTAGGTAATCTCTCTTCAATCAGTAGACAAATTATAAGAGGAATAAATCCAACATCAGCATTAGTTCCAAAAGAAAGACATCCATTTTTCAATAGTATGTTTTCTGCCTCAGGCTTGTGTTGTCCAACCTCTTCGGAAACAATCTCTTCTCTGTTCCCTTGAAGATGTCTCTTTCAACGTGTTTCCAAACCTTGCTTGCAGGACAACCCTGACTCACACTTAGGAGTGCCAGTTGCTTCCTCTCCAGTCCCATTGTTACCCAAATGCAGACTTTTCATCTCATGCTCAGACTACTGCAATAGACTCTTAATTACTCACCCAACCCAACTCACTTGTCATTTAACACTCTCCTTTACACCTCTTCTGGCATTTCCTGTTCAAAAACCACCAGCAATATAGTGCACCTACCACATAAAGCCAAAACTCTGTGGCTGCTACTAAAGATCCACATGAAAGGATCCATGACGTAGTGAGAATATTATCAACTTTGAAGTCAGACAGACCTCTGTCCATTCTAATCTCAGGTGTCATTTCCTTGTGAGTCTTCTTGGGAAAGTGATTTCATCTCCATGGGCCTTTGATGTCTCATCTGAGAATGCGAATAAGCTTGATGTTGTAGGATTTTGTGTGTATCCTATGAGAATATATGTAAGGTGCCTGGCACAATGTAATATAGTAGACACTCTATAAAAGGCAGCCGTTCAATATATAATAGGCCTCCCCCTTAAATTTTTAAAGGCTGAATAGTATTTCATTGTGAATATACACTACATTTTCTTTATCCATTCATCACCTAATGGACACTTACGTTGACTCAATATTTTGGCTACTGTAATGTTGCAATGAACATGGAAGTGCAGATATTTCTTTGATATACTAATTTTATTTCCCTTGGACTGAGAAGTGAGATTGATGGATTATATGGTAGTTCTATTTGTAATTTTTTGAAGAACCTCCATACTGTTTTCCATAATGGCTATACTAATTTACATTTCCACCAATAGTGTACAGGAGGTCCCTTTTCCCCACATCCTCACCAACACTTGTTAATTCTTGTCTTTTTGATAACAGCCACCCTAACAGGTGTAAGTGGTATCTCACTGTGGTTTTAATCTATACTTCCCTAATGATCAGTGATATTGAGAATTTTTTTATGTACTTGTTGTTCATTTGTATATCATCTTTTGAGAAATGTCTTTTAAGTTGCTTTGCCCATTTTTAAATCAAGTTATTTGCTTCTTGCTAGTAAATTATTTTCATTCTTACATATTTTGGATATTAATCCCTTAACAGATGCACAGCTTACAAATATTTTCCCCCATTGTGTAGGTTGTCTCTTTGCTCTGCTGATTGTTTCTTTTGCTGTGCAGAAAGTTTTTAATTTTATACCCTTGTATTTATTTTGCTTTTGTTGCCTATGCTTTGGGGGTCATAGCCAAAATACCTTTGCCAAGACCAATGTCAAGAAGCTTTCTCCCTATGCTTTCTTCTAGTAGTTTTATAGCTTCAGGTCTTATATTTAAGTATTTAATCTATTTTGAGTTTATTTTTATATATAGTATGAGATAAGGGTCCAAGTTACCAACATCATTTATTGAAGAGGCTGTACAAAGCCAAACATAATCTTACCTTATGATCCAGCAATCACACTCCTAGGTATTTACCCAACAGACATGAAAACTTATGTACACACAAAGACCTGCATATGAATGTTTATAAAGACTTTAATTATAACTACCAAAAACTGGAAGCAATTTGGATATCCTTCAATAGGTGAATGGATAAACAAACTGTGGTACATACCAATGGAACACTATTGAACAATAAGAAGGAATGAGCTATCAAGTCACATGCATGAATCTGAACCACATATTACTAAGTGAAAGAAGCCAGTCTGAAATGGCTACATACTATACGATTCCCTTCATCTGACATTCTGGAAAAGGCAAAACTATAAAATAGTAAGCAAAAAAGTGGCTAACAGGGGTTCAGAGATGGAGAAGGTATAAATAGGTGAAGCTCAGGAGATTTCTTTAGGGTGTTGAACTACCCTATGTGATGCTCTAATGGTAGAAACATGGCACCATGCAATTGTCAAAACCCATAGAACTTTATAGCACACAGAGTAAACCTTAATGTATACAAATTAAAAAATAATAATTTAGGAGATAGAGATAAAATGAAAAATGTGACAAAAGAACCTATATGTCTTACAAATGTATGAAACAACCTCATTGAAGCAGGTGGGGGAATAAGATTTGGCCAAAGTAACTTCAGAAATGAGTGAAGTCTAAAAGACTAAAGGTAAAAGGAACTACACATGAACACTGTACTCTAGTTGATCAAGTAGTTTCCCATGGGGGTGCAGGTTAACAATTCTGAGACCACTATAAATTATCTAGAATTTAACAATTAAGCAGATAGATGGCAGATGGTGGGAGCCAGGTTTCTCACTATTGGAGTGGGAGATTATAGATGAGCAAGGGGAGTAGCCTAAAATGATCTATGTGACAATGGATCCAAGTTGGAGACATCAGTGCTAACTCACGTTTAGCTTAATACAGATGCTGACTGTCCCATATAGAAATATTTTCAGATATGTATATATGAACAGGTTAGTATACACACGTTTTTCCTTACTCTGTCAGCTGAGGGGGCACAGAAGCAATGACACCCACACAGCAATGAGTACATCTAGTGTTCAGATCTTGATTTCTAATACTATTCCCCAAGAAAAGGAACCAGAAATACTTTGGGAAGAGATTGATTCTAGGACTGGAGCGTGAAATATACAAGATGAGCTGGGGACATCTTGTAGTGCCAGAAACAAAGGAAGTACTCACAACAAAACAAAACCCAAAATGATGCAGATTTGTCAAAGGGACACAAGAGCCAAATGAAAGAGTCCAAAAATTAATATCTGTGAGCCCATAAACTATTACATAATAAATGGAGAAGAATAGATCTTCCATGTAAAAGAATCCCAAATAATGTATGTAGATATTCTGCCCTCAAGGAGCACAACTCACTACTCCCTAAGTGGAGGCTGTGTATAGTGACTTCCTTCCAAAGAATACAGTATGGAAAAGGGGGAAGAGTGCAGAGAGCTGGCAAACCCACTATCTCAGCTAGGTAAAGAGTAACATCAGTAGTGATAAGGCATGTTGGTAGTAGGGACCCTTATTATGATGTGATGAGAATGGCATTTTACCTCCCCAAAACACACCACCTTAGTCCAATGATAAGAAAAATATTAGACAAATCACAATTGAGACACATTCTACAAACTATCTGACCAGTACTCCTCAAAACTGTCAAGGACGTCAAAATCAAGGAAAGTCTGAGAAACTTGTCACAGCCAAGCAGAGCCTAAGGAGACATGGTAACTAAGTATAATGTGGATCGATCCTGGAACAGAAAAAGGACATTAGATAAAAATTAAGGAAATCCTAATAATGTATGGGTTTTAATTAATAATAGTGTATCAGTATTGACTCATTAATAGTGGTAAACGTACCACGATAATGTAAAATGTTAATAATTACATGTTAGCTGAGATTTGGCTCATATACTAGCGGAGCTGGTGTAGCCATTTATACCTTTTAAATCTGTGCCTTTTAGCCCAATTATCAGAAACCCAAACATGTTACAGAGCCTATTGATTGACGCTAAAGCATAGTTTCAAAGGCTCCTTCCAGTTCTAACATCCCATTGCATTTCTTATGGAATATGATTTTTTCCAGAAGACCCTCAAAGTCACTGAACACACAATTATAGGTAAAAGTGTCTTCCAACATGAAATAAAGGACTTCAGGTGAGTATGAAGGTGTGAACTAGAAGAGGAAGAAAGTTCACGAGACGAAGTGACCTTTTAAGAGTTTTCAGAATGAATATTCTATCAGTTCAATATGAATATTTAGCTCTGTTTAATTCCAAGAATTTCCACTGAGCGTCCGCCATGAGCCGGACCCTGTCCTCGGTCTCGGAGATACCAAGGGAGTACTTAAAGGCTTAAAGCAAGGGACTTACGAGATCAGATGTGCATTTTATAAAGTTCAATGTGGGAAGTGGATTCAAGCGGCAAAAGAGGGAAGGCAGGGAGACCAGAAGGAAGGCTTAGGAATTTTATAAAAGAAGTCCAGGCAAAATACTATGGTAGTCTAGATCAACGTGGTGCTGATGGAAGGGATAGGAAGTGGATAACTGGGAGAGATTTTCAGGAGGAAGAAAAATCCAAACTTGGTGGCTGGCTGAAAGAGACATGCACAGTGGGTTTACATTTGTCGGTGTGTGTGAGAGAGCATCTGTGATATATGGGGTGGGGGTGTACTGGAACGCAAACCATTAGATGCCTCATAGAGGCAAGTCATCCCTAGCACCAGCTGAGGTTCAGGGTTTTTCCATGAACCCTCCTCATAAATCTGTACAGGAGAAAAACAAGAGGCCAGACAAGAAGATGCATGTCTGAGGTAAAAGAAAAAACATGTTTGGTCCTAACAGGGCTGTTGTGGAGGGGAGGAAAGGGGAGGAACTGTTCTGGAGCAATCTGCCTGGAGGTAAGGACTGATTTGTGAGGCTGCCAGCATCTGCAGCAAGATGCTAATGGGGTTATCAGCTGTCGCTGGAGCAGAGGCAGGCAATATGCTGGCAGCCAAAAAGCCCCAACGCAGCCAAAATGTGTGTGTGCGTGTGTGTGTGTACATGTCTCAGAAGAAACACCAGGCTTACTGTCTACAGACATCCTCAGAGAACAAATGATCTTGGCAAGGCAATCTCTGAATACCAGTTACACAGGACAGACACCTTTAATGGAGGTTTGGCACTTCTCAATGGGGACCATTTGCATAGAGTCATTTCATTCTTTTATCTCTGGCAAAAAGAGTTTCCTTTTATCCCAAAGAGAAGCTCCCTCCATAAATGAGACGACCCCACCTCAACCAGAGACACATAGTCACACACTCTGTCAGGCCGAGAGGTCTCCTCTGCCTTGAAGGCCAGTCCAGCTCCGTTTCTCTTTCCTTGACCATCCACTTGCCAATTCCTATTTACACACCAGTGCCTACGTTTAAGCACATTCCTCTTGAGTGAACTATTCCCATAAATGGTGCTCCTAAAATATGCTCAGCATATGTGTCCAGAGCCAGATATCAAATGGCAGAGGCCCAGCAGCATCTCTTAAGAGATACTTTGGCATTTTACTCCATTTGACTCCATTGTAAGGGGGTCCAGGAATCAACTTGATGTTCTAATGGCCTGGAAAATAATACAACTTCTTCTAAAGTTCTCAGTACCAAAGATAAAAAGAGCATGAATATTGCGATTAGGTAGACTTGAGTTGAGCCCTGGTTCTGCCACTGACCATGAACTTAATATTTCTGCTTCCGTTTCCTCACCTGTAACCATAGGAATAAAAAGCATGAGAAGGCACTACTACCATTCCCATTTTACAGATGAGGAGAGCTGAGACACAAAGAGTTAAGCGGCTGTTTCTAAATGAAGGAACTGGTAGGTAGCCCAGCTTAAAGTTGAACCCATGCAATCTGGGCCCTTCCTGTTCGTAACCACTATGCGACATTGCCTGCCAGACTTACACATCATTTCTTCTCAAATCTTCCAAACAACTCTGCTAATGGGACCTTGGACAAGTTACTTAACTCCCTAAGCCCCAGTCACCTCAAGACAAAATAGGGTTTTGGTGTTGAAAAGCCCATAAGAATGTTATGAGGAATATTGAGAAACGCAGGTAATAGGATTAGCGGTGCCCGAGCAGCCATGGGCATCGTAATGGAGCCTGCAGTCATTGCAGCGGTGACACTGATCATGTTGTCAGCATCACAGCGCCCATGGTACTCATGATAATTTGCTTTAATGTCTGTGATTTTCTTCAATTTTGTGTTCCATTAGGACAGAAACTCTCTTATTTGCCCCATATCCATAGCGTTTGATAACCTAACACAAATGGAACATACTCTACTTTCAATTATTCATTGATGAATCAATAAATCATGTTAATACTGCCTCTGTTGGATTGCTGTAAGGATTAAATGAGAGAATGCATGTAAAACAGCTAGTACAATGTTTGGCTTGAGAATTCCACCCAATTAATGTTAGTTCTTTCCCTTTTGCAACAGAACACATTGTTAGAGATAAACACTGGAATCACATGGCCTAGAGAGTAACAAACAGGATGGCTGAGCCCCCCTGAGGAACACAAACGTCCCAGCCAGAACCCACGAGCCATGAGACCTGGGCACATGAGCCACGCTGCAGCGCGTCACGGTGAACCATGCCGCGGGCACATTTGGAAGTCTCAAGAGCAGAGAAGGGAAGGCACTCAATGTACTGATTGATTTAAGCTACTAATTAGGTCCATGCACGCTACACACACCAGCAGCTCCTGCTTACTGGCGTAACGAGGCAGAGGTTGGCAGAGATGAGCAAAACCACGGCCAATCAGTCCACGAGCCAGTGGGTGTCTATAAAGGGATGATTCAACAGGTACACGTGGAAACAGAAATTGCTGACCGTGTGCAGAAATTTGAAGTAGAAATAATGGTTCAGAAACTCTAAATGGAGACATAATGGACAGGTAGGCAAAAGATTCTCCTTCTTGCTTGAAGCCACTCAGAAAATAGCTGAAGTCAAGGCAACAGACAGTGAGAGAAACACGGGCTTGGGCATCAGATGGATGCTCCTTCCAGCACTGGCCCCACCGACTGTGACCGAGGCTAGCCGTCTAACACTTCCCAACGTCCTTTTTCTCAAGTGCAAGATAGAAAATATCCACTTTGTAAGGCTCTGGGAAGCTTAAATAAATAATCTGCGTAAAGGGGCTGGCAAATAATAGACCCCACATCATGACCAGCACCGCCTAAAGGCAGCTGTCTCCATTAGAGCACCCAGGCCACCTGGAATCAGTGGATTTATCTTCCCTCTGAAGTGGCTCTGGTGGTTGTATTCATCTGTGGTGCTGAGTCACTGCCTATTAATATAATTTTTACCCAGGTCCTGTAATAGGACAAGTGGCAAATAAAGACTCATAGATGGAAGGGACCTGGATCATCCTCAAATAAGATAAGCCACCGCATAAATAAAGAACAGGGCATTGGCTGGGAGATGAGGGGTTGGCTAGGACCCAGGAAGCTGAGAGAGGGCAAAGCCTGAGAAAAGAGCGCAGAATGTTAGAGGGGAGAGTTGAGGCCAGCACTGACTGCATGACCAGTCACTGAGCCCTGGTGCCTCCCAGACGCAATGATTCTATTCCGGGGGCTGCCCACCCAGACTTACTATGAAAGGCCAAGCCATGGCAGAAGCAGCAGCCAATGACAGGCAAGCCCATTCATGACTTATAGCCCTGGAAGGTCTCAGGAAGTGGAGCAGCAGGTACTGCAGCGGGCAGGAGGTGAGCCTAGGCTGGAGACAGGAGTGGCATCTACATAGGACCTCAGACACCGAGGTCCCTGACCTCACTCTGACACCCTGGACAGGTGCGAAAAGTAGATGTCTGGGGAAACCAAACTAAAGAGTCTCTAGACTACCCTTTCCAACCCTCGAAATAATTTTCTGGACTCAAGGAACCTAAACATTATTATATCGACAGCTCCTGGTATGTTAACATAATCAGTAACTTGTAGATACCATAGTCCAGTAATAATTTGTCACTGCTCTTTTGAACAGAGAATGTTTTCTGTGACTCTGTTTATTTGCCTATCAAGTAACCTGATCTTTTTCTGTGGTTTCCCACTCCCCATAAAGGATATCAACTCTAATGCAGGCCAGGAGTGTAGGCAGAAGAAACTTTAACCCCACACCCTCCTTTTTGTGACTTCCTTTTTAATTTTTTAAAAATTTATTTAAATAGGACTAAACATCTTAAAACAAATTTCTAAGATACAAGAGAAAAATGGTATGTGGTACAAGGCCTATGCAAGAGTAGGGTTTTTTCCTTTATTTAAAACTAAAAATATCCTTTCTGGACAAACTTTACTGGAAAAAAATAATTAATTACACTTAACTTAGAGTTCTTGAAATTAATCCTTCTTTCTTTTCTATAAATTTTTAAAACTCATAAGGAGAACACAATACATTTCTGTTAAATAATTGGCTTAAGACAAAATGGAATTTAATGTTTCTGAAATAGGCTCCATATATTTAATTTAAATAAAGCCTGACAATTATATTAATAAATATGATTCATAAAATGAAAATGCATTAACACTTTGTTGAATAGTAAAACTACTGAAATAATAAACTAAAGCAATGTGAATAAAAATATAGCCTAAGAAAATTTACATAAGACTTAGAAAAAAATTTTCTTGTTAACATAATCAGGCTTACCTATAGGTCAAGCTGCTTCAAAATAATTATAGACATGTCTTGGCTTCTTGATTTCTTATAGGCCTGTGGATGCATTAAAAATATTATTTTGAAATAAAAACTAAAATTTACCTTTTTAATGTAAGATCTGTTTTGACTCATTTCTTGGTCAAATTTGAGATAAGCACACACAGATTTTATTTACAACTTAAGTGAGATAATTTCTGTCCTTGTTCTTGATGCATGTCAAACCAGGAAAAGCTTGGTCACGGGTGTAGGAAGTTGAAAACTGTGGCAAAATGCCTCTGTTTTCCTATGCAAAGCAGAACCCAGAACTCGTGAGGGGCAGATCAACAAACCTCGTCTTCAGTGTCTGATCTGACTGCACCAAAATCCTTTCTCTTCTCTCAAACCCAAGTTCTCAGGCTGAGCAGAAGATTAAGAAAAAGGGTCCTTCACTCCATCATATACATGTGTTAAAAGGAAGTGAAAATACTGTTCCGTTTGGTCCTGCAGGTCTTCTAGGAGGTTTGTAACAAGACTTGAGGCATATTGATACCTTTCCTGCCTCTCAAGCCCAAGCAGCAGTAGAAATATTTGAGATTTCCTTTTGCGACATAATTTTTTCCAAGAATCTTGTCACTTGAAGTCAAAACATTCTTTCTAAGGCTTTGCAGGCACTTGTTCCCCCAGTCCACGTGATGCGAAATGTCGCCTGGGTAGGCCGGTCTCTGCACCCCTTCTTCACCTTCAAATGTCTCAGCAAATCTGGCTGGCCGTGTTCTTGGAAGTACCCCTAGAGATCACCGTTCCGCTCGAACACCTGGTGAGAGCTTGCCCTCTGCGGAGCCACCACATTTCTTTATGTAGCAGGAGATTTTATGTGATGTTTGATCTTTGTTCAGGCTTTCACATTGTTCTGTAAACATTCTTAAATAAATTTGTCCTAGTTTTGTTAAGTTAACCACTTTTTGTAGCGTTATCTGGATTCATGTCATCTCCAAGAGATTTACCATCAGCACCTCCCTGAGAAAAGGAGTATATTGTGATAACGGCATGATTTTTTTTTTTTTATGGGAAAGGTTTAACCTCTCATGGAGCCAATCACCAAAGAGCCACCATCAATACAGACACCAGCAGAGTTCCTCCAAGACAGACTTTGTTTTCCTATATGTAAAGACAAGACATTAACTATAGGTGTCTTTTGCTTGTTTTGGGCAATTTTTGGTAACAGAAAAGTTTTATTTAATTTCATCATCATTTGTAAATCTTACAAATATCAAGTACCACATCATGGGATTTATTGGTGAAATCTGTCGATTCATCATACTAGGTAGAGAGGCTATTGTTTTTCAGCATATTGCACACACCTCCTCATCATCTTGTGTCATGTCATCAATATGTTGACTCATCAAACAGCCTGAAAGTGGAACATTTTCAATTTCTCCTCCTACATTTTGTGCTACCATTTTGTTCACTTTAATTTTACCAGCATTATCAGGTTTTCACCCACTGTGTGACTTATCCTTTGGAGGGGTAATAATGTATGCTATTAAATAACTTACTCCCTGAACCTGAAGGTGACGCTTTAGTTAAAGGTTTACCCTATTTGTTTTGAGATTCCAACAGTCGTTTAAAAATATCAGCACCTTTCCTTGTCCAATGGCTGTGATTCATAGTTAAAAGTCACATTTTGTAGGAGCTATTGCTCCATTTGTGAGTTGTTTGCTGCAGACCCTGTAGAGTGAGACAAGCCTGCATGGGTCACCAGCCATGTAAACCCATTGATGAGCAGCTGTCATCATAAGAAGAAACTTCCATTGTGTGCCACTTGTTGCAGTCATGCAATGAAATGACTCAGAAGATTGTCATTCTTTATTACTAATCTTATCAGAATTGTCCATATATATAGGACTAGAAAAGTTCACATGGAAAAACACACATGGAAGAATCATTGGGAAAATACTAAAAAAGGAAAACTACCAGGGGAACTAACCCTATCAGACTTGAAATACAAGTATTAATAAAACAATACAGTACTGACACATGAATCAATAAACAGACCAGTGGAATAGAATTGGAAACTAAGAAATAGACTCACATGCATATGGAAATTGAGTATATGATGAAGGTGGCCTCTCAAATTGCTGGTACAAAAATAGACTTTTTAGTAAATAGTGCTAGACAACTAAATAGTCAAGAAATTGGATATACAGAAGCAAGAAATTCAGAAGACCTTCACAGATCTGGGGAGAGATTGCAGAGAAGGCTCCTGGGGCTGAGACTACAACAGGCACCAAAGGAAGCTGGAGGCTGAAACCAGCTGCTGGTGTGACTCTGATGGGAACCAAGAGGAACAGGAAGAAGCCATTTTCCCTTCCTTCTGCCTTTCATTCTCTCTCTACAGATCCCACCGGTAAGGGAGAAAATGTAGTCTGCAAAGTCCCAGTACCAACGTCACAGAGCAGAGTATAAGAAAGTGTGTTTGGAGCTGAGCTTAATGGCTGGCACAAGGAGAAAACATTGAGTATCTCCTTGGTTGACACACGTTCTCCTATAACTATGCTGAGAGCAAGGAGGAAGACATAGGCTTGGATAAGGGTGCTAAGTCTCCATCTTCCTTAATAGGAAGTCAAGACAATGTCCAAAAGCGATGTCAGGAACAGCAGTATAAAAGCAATACTTATAAAAACAAGATGAAACTGGTGGAAAAAAAAAAGTTTAGGGGAGGGGACTTGGGCAGGGAAAAGGGGAGAAAGCATTTGCTTTTATTCGTTAAAAGTCTTGTAAAGCTACTTAGCTATTGATAATTTCACATTTGGAAAATGAAAGGAAAAACTATTATTTTGACAAAAAAATCTTGAAAGCAAAAATGGAAAATCCATTTTGTTGTTGAATCATATAAGAGATGGACAAAAAATTAGAGTGTGGGCTCCGTGAGGGCAGACTGGGTGTCTGTTTGATTTATCAATTATACCCTATATTTTATGAAGTACTGGATGAAAGAAAGATCAACAGAAAGGGCAGCCAGGCACAGCTACACGAATCCCTAAGAATCCTAAGGGCTTACTAAGTACAAATAACATCCGTCCCATGCTCAAGTTGCTGGTTTTAGACAGATGACCAGATAATTATAGTGCCATAACTAAGGTTATTTCAATAATAGCAATTTAAAAATATGGACCCTAGAAGGTGGAGAATATCACTCTGCCTGGCGGTAGCTGAAAGTGACCTTGAGGGTTGAGCAGCCACAGTTGTTCTGAGTCTTGAAAGATGACCAAGAGTTTGCCAGGTAAAGGAAACAGAGGGAGGAGAGTGAAAGAGGACACAGAGAGGTGACAGCCTTGATATGTCCACGAAGAGCCAAACATCCCATGGGGATGCAACAGAGGGCACAAGGAGGCGTGTGACAGGTGACGAGACTAGAGAGAGAAGCAGGCTACCAAGATGAGTTTGCTGGATCTTAAACATTAGGCACTGGGAAAAAAACAGAAGAGGACCTTGGACTTGGTTGTTAAGGAAGATCATTCTGGTAGCACCATGTGGGGGAGGGACTCAGAGCAAAAAAGAATGGACATAAGGCACCAGAGAAAACAACAGTAATACCAACAATAAGAGAAGCTAATGTCTATTAAATAACTTACTATGTGCCCAGCTCTGTGCTAAAGCTTTCTTGCTTATCTCATTTCATCCTAAATATTACTCTGTGAGGTCAGAATTTTTATTCCAATTGTCCAGAGAGGGATACTGAAAAATAAGAGAGTGGGCTTTTATGGGAGAAGGAAAGTTATTTCCTAACCAGGAAGCTTCTGGTACGTTTTCTGTCTGGGCAGGAACAAGCAACACATGGGGTTGGCCTCATTCCAGCAGGTATGATCACCTGGCAGAACAGGAAGTGTTTGGGCAGGAATGAGGGCAGTTTCTGACAAGTGCAGAGTGACATTTGTTGAGCGGGAAGTGGGGTTAATGCCTAAATATGGCTATTAAAGAGAAGTTCAAGAACGTGATGTCAGAAGACATCTGACGAGTCTCCTGACAGCCAGTCCTCCCAAAGTCCTGTCCACTCTAGCTCTGGATGCTTCCACCTCTGCACTGAGAGTCATTACTCATGCTGCCTCTCAGGAAGTTACCATTTATTACTCTGGACTGATACATGGCACACAACATGTTCAGCAAATGTTCTTTTCTTTTGCCCACTCCCCTTTTCAAAGGATTCCTTCCTCTCATCCCCATATCACCACTCCCTTATTTAATGAACCCATCATTTCTTTCCAAATGTGCACCTCCTTCCAGTTTCAATAGCGGCTTCATCTGCCCACCCATTGGCTAAATGAGCAGTCTTGTTGTCGTCATTAATTCCTCCTCTTCTTCTCCACGCTTACTCACTAAGTTGTATCATCACCCTAATTCCTGATGTTTTTCCAATCATTCTCTCTTCACATCTAATCACCTCTGACTTTCTTGGTCACCAAAGAGCCTTCTTATGGTCACCTAACTGCCACCTTTGCCAATGCCAAGACAATCCTTCACAGCCTCTGTTATGGCTTGAATGGTGTCCCCAAAAAGATGTCGAGGTCCTAACCTCCAGTATCTGTGACAGTGACCTTATTTGGAAATAGGGTCTTTGCAGATGATCAAGTTAAGATGAGGTCATTAGGGTGTATCCTAATCCAATATGACTGCATCCTTGTGAAAAGGAGAAATTTGGACACAGACAGACTTGCACACAGGAAGAATGCCATGTGAACATGAAGGCTGGGCTTGGGGTGATTTGCCTCCAAGCCAAGGAAAGCCAAATATTACTACCAAACTACCAGAAGTTAGGGGAGACACACGGAGCAGATTCTCCCTCACATTCCCTAAGAAGGAACCAACCCTGCTGTCACCACAGTCTCAGGTTTCTAGCCTCCAAGACTCTACAGCAATATATTTCCGTTATTTAAGCCACCCAGTTTGTGATAATTTGTCACAGTAGCCTTAGTAAACTAACACAGCTTTCAAGGTTTTTATTTTCAAAAATGCACATCTGATCACACCAATCTGTGCTTAAAATGCCTTCACAATAATAAAAATAATAGGATTTATTTAATGAGCACCCTACTGGGGCCAGGTGCTTCATCTCTATTGTATCTAACTTTTACAGTATCCCTTGAAAGAAGACATTAATATGCCTGATTTTGCAGTTGAAGAAAATAATCTTTTAGAAGGCTAAGTCACTGGCCCAAGTTCACATAGGTAGTAAGAGAAAAACTAAATGTTGGCTCTTTAACTTTGACTTTCAAAGTCAAAGCTGGGCCCATGGTCTCTGTCAGGACTACTCAACTCTGCCATGGTAGTGCAAAAGCAGCCATAAATAATATGTAAATGCATGGGCATGAATGTGTTCCAATAAATCTTTGTTTACAAAGGCAAGATGTAGGTCAGGTCTGGCCCTCTGGTTGTAGTTTACCAAACCCACCCCACAATATTATCTTTAATATATAATCCATACTGCTTGACATAATAATGCCAATACTCATAGTATGGGCACTTCATGCCAGGATCTGTTCATGTGTTAATTTATTTAAATTCTCCCTCCTATTATTCATATTTTAGAGGTTGTCAACTTGCTAAGATCACAGAGCCAAGATTCAAGCTTCGAAGCCCATGATCTCAGCCGCAGTTCACAAGGATCTTCGTGCCACATACCCGGCCACATCCCTTCATGCCCCACCTCTTTTCCTCACCCAAGCACCTGTATTTCTTTAGCAATACTGCAGCTGAGAGGGTAGACAGAGGAAGGAGACTGGGCTAACCCCAGCTGCCTGCTCCGGAGTGTACACATGGCCAAGGCCAAAGCCCTGAGTTTCCCAGAGAACCCACTGTCTGCAGGGATGAGAAGTGTGAGAAGTGGAGAGCGGGGAGGGGAGGACCTATCTCCTTCAAGTGGCTGTCCTGAGAATCCAGGGAGATTAAATACGATAACCAAAGTGAAAGTACCAACAGTGCCTGGCAAATTGCCTAGGCTTGCTTTAAAGATATTTTTATTATTCAGCAGAATCTGAGCTGGTGTTGTAGCTACTTGCAACAACTATACTCTCTTTTTTCTTTATTAAAAGAACCCTGATTTTGTTGATGGTGGCTAGAGGTGGCCGTATGAAACAATGCTGGCCAATGACACATACACAGAAGCCTGTTGGGGAGATCTAGGAATGTTTTGTTGTTCTGACGTAAATAAATGTGCCTTTTTTCTGATTCTTTTCTTCTTTTTTCTTTCTTCCTGGAGTGTGGCTAAAGAACCAGAAGTAGAGTAGCCATCTTACAACCTCAGGTGACCACAAGGATGAAAGCTCTTCTCCAAAGCTGGAGGAGCAGAGACATAGAAGGAGCCTCAGACCTGGATGGTATCATGGAGCCTCAACACCTGCTTCACCCTCCCTACCTTCAAACTTCTGTGCAAAAATAACCCCTTCTTTGGTTAAACCATTGTTGGTGGGTTTCTGATACACGTGGACTTATGTAATCCTAACTGAAAGACCCAATCAGCAAACAGGACACATTCTCA
The DNA here is from genome assembly GCA_963574885.1 of Lepilemur ruficaudatus. Classification (NCBI taxonomy): domain Eukaryota; kingdom Metazoa; phylum Chordata; class Mammalia; order Primates; family Lepilemuridae; genus Lepilemur; species Lepilemur ruficaudatus. Next base: position 31,724 of record CAUYRT010083081.1, read on the forward strand.
GCAAAGAACACGAGCTCTAGAGTGTAACAGGTGCTCAGTAAGTGTGTGTTGAATGAACCAATGAGTAAATGGATGCATTAGCAGTAAACGATAGAAGCCCTAGATTATAGAGGGAAGGTGCCCTTAGGAATGTAATAGTTACAGCTACCACTTACTTGCTCAGTGCCTACTGTGTGCCCTACATTCTCTCAATAACCTTCACAGCTCTGGGAGGTCGGTATTATCATTCCCATTTTCACAGAGCAGGAACCGAGGCTCAAGGAGCTGAGCTGACTTGTCCAGGGAGCCCCAGCCAGGATGTGGTAGGGCTAGGATCTGAATCCAGATCTGGGGGACATCAAAGTCTGCATTCCCTTTCTTAGACCAAATTGCTGTCATAGTTAACTGCTCTCCAGACACTTAGGCCACAGTTAATAGATGATTAGAGAAATTTGGGGGGTGAAACTCCAGCCCTTAAATTTCCAAGCTATATGAGCATGGGCAATTCTTTCCTCTCTCTCAGTTTCCTCATTTACAAGGATAACAGGAGCTCCTTCTTCATAGGCATGTTCTATCAAATGTGACATGTTTAGCAGAGTGCTAATAAAGGCTCAAAAATATTGCCAATCAGCATTATTATCATCATCATCCCCTCAAACTGTGCAAGAACCTATGACAAGAATGGGGGCTGTCCCTGAACAGAGGGCTCCAGAGGAGGTGTGAGGTGAGCAGGGGCCCTGCAGCTCTCAGAGCGTGTGTGTTTTGTAACTTTGGAGACCTGATCCCGACTTCTCTGTTGGCATACCCTTTAGAGCAAAGATCCCCCCGGGTCTCAGTAATAACTGCGAGATTTCTCTTCCTCACTTCAAGTTCTGATAATTCATGGAATTCATTGTCATTCCAAGCTGAGGAGCGTCCCTTGGAGCCTGAAGGCTAACCCGCTAATCCCACGCAGGTGTCAGACGATGCCCGATGGGCAGAGAGCATTGTGCTCCTGTCTGGCTCCCTGCCCGTCCCACCTTAGCAAGGGGAGCAGCCTGGGAATTGGACGTGTCTGAGGCGAGATGCAGGGGCAGATTTGAGTCTGAGATGCTAATCTGCCCAACTGAAGGTTTCACATCTGTCTTGGCACACACACAGGCACACGGAATCTAAAGCGAGCCAGTTACAGCTCTGCAGGTGGGGTGGGGTGCCCAGGCGCCGAATACAGGTAGGGCTAGATGCCTCCCCTGACAAAGCAGCCACGGCAAATCCCCACAAGGCCCTGGACCACTCAAGAGATTTAGTGTGGGAAAGAATGGGGCAGGGAATTGTCGTATAAAGCTGGGTTTCAGAATCGGAGCTCTGTGCGAATGCCAGCTCTTATGCTTATTGATTGTATGCCTTGAAGTACATGACTCAACCTCTCTGGGAAGCAATTTTCTCATCTGCAAAGTGGGAAAAATAATCATACTTACAGTTGTTCTGAGGATGAAAAGATATAATTTAGTCAATCTTTCAGCACAGTGTTTGGGAAATGGTTAGTGCTTAATAAATATTAGCTATGATAATCATATTAGCATCTGGTATATGTAGGATGAAAGCTACAAAAGCTTCTGGACAATTAGCTAAAAACTGCTGAGTGCTCTGGGAGGCATCCTGGGTTGTGGCTGTGTTGTGTATTCTGTCATTGCGGCTTACGCATCCCCTGATGGTGTTACGAGGAGCAGGCACGGTGCGGCTTCGTGATAATGTCTGCTGCCTACTCAGCAGCCAGCAGCATTTCTTATTCTGAATAAATAAAATTATGTATGTGACATAGTCCCTGCTTTCATTGGCTCTCAATCTAAATGAAGAAACAGCATAAATAGAGATAAAAGTTATACAAAAATATAAAGAGCCTAAGATAAGTTGCATAGCTAAATGCTAATGCAGGTGGCAGTGACCATAATTCCTAAGATAATTCCAAAAAGGGAGAGACCCAGGAAGAATGCAAAGAATACACTGGCTCTGGCTGGCCCTAGGTGTTCAGCAGGCATCCCTCCACACAGTGATTCAGGGATCCAGGCTCTCCCATCTGGTGGTCACATGACTCCCTAGGGCCGCAGAGGCTTATTCTGAACCTCTCCTGGAGGACCACATGAGAGGTTTTAAGGATCAGGCCCAGAAGTGTAACCCCTCATTTCAACTAGCATTCAATACTCAGTCACACAGCCATTCCTAGCCACGAGGGAGGTGGGAAATGTTTAGCCAGGCATCCAAGAAGGACTGTGGACATCGGTGAGCTCTCACAATCTGTGCCACACAAGGAAAGACCCAAACCATTCAGCCAAGTGCAAAAGGGATTGAGAGACTTAGCTCCAAAGGCTGACCCCTAATGGAAAACTGTCCAACCTCCAAAGAGATATGACAGTCTCAGTCCTAATTCCAGAAGAGGTCCATAGGTACCTGAATGGCCATTTGTACGGTTGGGAAACGGCAGTCTGAAGCAGCAAACTCCAGGCTGTGCCTAAGTAGTTTGGAGCACCACGAATACAGGCTCTTCCTTCCATCCTACACTCACTGCCCCCCCCCATCCACCCCAACAAACAAATCCAAACTGACCATGTGCATCAAGGTCTTGGCCAGTGAGTCAGTGAGCAGAGGCCCCAGGCTGGAGCTTGAAGGACCCTGCCAAGAAGTTTTGACTACAGAAAAGTCTACAACGTGGCTTGATCCAGCCCAGACAGGAAAGGGGAAAAGAGGTACATAAGAGAACTGTCACCTTGGGGCTGTGTGTGCTCACAGAGAGATCACCCCGGCACATTTCTGGTTCCAAGCAAACAGCTTTGAGAAGCAGGCAGGGGGAGGAAGGTTAAGAGGACTAGACCACAGACACCTTAAACTCAGAACACCTAAAACCATCCGGGCTGGGCGTGGGGGCTCACACCTATAATTCTAGCATTCTGGGAGGTTGGGGAGAGAGGCTCACTTGAGGTAAAAAGTTTGAGACCAGCCTGAGTAAGAGTGAGGCGCCAACTCCACTAAAAAATAGAAAAATTAGCTGGGTGTGGTGGCACGTGCCTGTAATCCCAGCTATTCCGGAGGCTGAGACAGAAGGATCGCTTGAGCCCAGGAGTTTGAGGTTGCTGTGAGCTACGCTGAAGCTACGGCGCTCTAGCCTGGGCTACAGAGTGAGACTCTGTCTCTAAATAAATAAATAAAATGAAACCATCCGGTATTCCATATCATAGTAAACCGCACCCCCTCTACCAAGATTTCCAAGCCAGAAATGTGGGTGTCCTCCCTGATTCTCCACTCCATTGCCAAGCCCAGGGGATGTGAATTACCTCTTAAATCCATCCCCTCTGTTCTACCCACCCCCACCTCCCTGCTTAGCCCAGGCTCTTCCACTTCCCCGCCTGGGCTAGCAGATCTGTAACTACACTCCAGTTTTCCCTCCTTCCAGTGTTCATTTAGTCCTCCAGCAAATGTTTACTGAGCAACATGGCAGACAACGGGACGTGTGCATTCCCAAAATCCTTTATCACTTTCTTCCTTACCAACTGAATCCCAGTTTGTTCAAGAAAGGAACATGCACCATTTAAAAAATCTCACTTTCTCAGCAGCCTTCTTTGCAACTAGGGGCAACCACAGGCAGGTACCTCTGGAAATGGTTTCTTTCCTTGAATGTAAAAAAGAAAAAAAAATGCTTCCAAGGAGAAGCATTTTTCCCTTTCACCTTAGCTCTTTCTCTTCTTTCTGCCTACAGTGTGGGCGTGACACCTGGAGCTGTAGCAGCCACCTTACGACCACGAGGAAGACCGCCGTGTGCTAAGGATGGTGCCGCAGGAAGAGCCGGACCTCGATGACTCGCTCAAGCAGCTGCGCTTCCTTTGCTGCCACTTCTGGATATTTTGTTAGGAGGGTGTATTTGTTTCCCATTGCTGCTGTAACAAATTACCACAAACTCAGTGGCTTGAAACAACATATATTTAATCTCTCCCAGTTCTGGAGGTCAGAAGTCCAAAATCGGTGTCATGGGGCTAAAGACAAGGTGTTGGCCTGGCCTGTTCCTTCTGCTGGCTCTCAGGTAAGAATCCTCTTCCTTGACTGTTTCAGCTTCTAGTGGCCACTCGTGTTCCTCAGCTTGTGGCCTCTTCCTTCATCTTCAAGGTGCACCACTCCAGTCTCTGCTTCCTCCATCACGTCTTCTCCTCTCTGCTTCCTGCCACAGCCCCTTTTTAAGGACCCTTGTGGATACATCAGGATACATCAGAGACATCAGGATAATCTAGGACAGTCTCCCCAGTTCAAGATCATTAACTTAATCACATCTGCAAAGTCCTTTTCTCAAGCAAGGGTACATGTTCCCAGGTCACAGGGATTAGGATGAGGGACGTCTTTGCGGGCCATTATCAGACTACCACAGTAGGGGGGAAAAACTGTTTGCTTGTGTAAACTACTATTTTATGATTGTCTGTGACTCACAACTCAGAGCTGGAGGCAATCCAAGCTGATACTGCTGCTGCTGTGTCTCAGTCCCTGTGCCTGCCGCTGGAGACGCTGAGTGAGTGTCCTCTTGCAGAGAGCCTGCAATGCTCAGCCTGGAACTATGCATTTGCTTTTTTAGACTGCCCTGGGAGACGGGCAACTCCAGAGGGCAGGAGATGTATAACTTGCTCTTTTCTGTGGTCCCAGCACCATCCCAGGGCCTGAAACATTGTAGTGCTCTAAGAATATTGGTTGAGAAAATGAACACAGGAACTCAGCAATCACAACAACATGACCTAACGTTTATGGAGGTTTTGCCATGTGTGGGCACTGCGCAAAACTGCTGCCTTTGAAGAAGTATTGAAGTAGACAGACTTCAGCAAGGAACAGGAGAGGCATTTGTATTTTCAATCTCTGTCCTCCAGTTGAGACAGGAAAAAAAAGTATTGCCTGTTTTTGGAACTTATAATTGAATGGTATAAGATCTATAAACCCAGGCAAACAATCAAATGGTCATCCCCACAATCTGACCTCTTGCATTTGGGGACAGAGACACCTCCCCTTAACTCTTCAGATGTCTCTCAACATCATCACCTCCTGTGCTCTTGTCAGGTCACAGAAATAAATGGCAATGTCACTTTCATATCACCTGTCTGAATATTGGATGTGGACTCCATCCTTGATATTACCACTCCTGTATGGCAGTCAGATGTGCCAGATACTTTAGGAGAGTTCCAGATTTGGCACGTGTCCTATTATCCACATAAGTGGCTTGTCAAACCATGCAGCTACTACATAAAAACCTCACAGATCTGTCCAAATAGTTAACACGAATCTCATGTCGCCAAAACCCACAGTTTCAGTGTGAGCTTGAGCTTGCCCCTGGAACTGCTTTAATTTATGACTCTTTCAGAAGGGCTGGTTTTCGAGTTGCAGTCCATGATCTCAGAGACGTGCAGGAACCCTTTCTCTATTTAACAGGTTGGTTTCAGGAATCAAAGATCCCAAAGATTGAAGTGTCACCTGTGTTTTGTAGGCAAGTATCTACTTAATCACTACTTCGTTGCCTGAGGAGAGATTCATAACCTGTGCATGCATTTGAAAAGAATTTGGTTTCTCAGTTGGCAATAAATATTATGAGTTGCCAAAATGGGGCATGTTAAGGCATTTGACATATCACTCTGCATATCTAGGAACAAGACAAAGGGTGGTTTTATGCCAGAGAAGAATGGTGGGGAAGCTCAGGACACCCAAAGTTCTCTCATCTAAAAATATTCCACCACCACCACTCCCATTTTTGCTACCTAATCATTAATGTCTAGGCTCTTTTTGTGAGGTCAAAGCAGGCCCAATGTATTTATCAGCGATGAAGAGTCCCTGAGCTTTGTGACCCAGAGAGCCAGCCAGAGGGCAAGGGCTTTATACAGAGGCTGAGGCGTAGCTAATCAAAAAAAAAAGAGAAGCAACTGCACCTTTGGTGTTTCTCTAACTCTAACCCTACTAGAGAAATTGCTAGAACTGTACTGTCCCTACACAGTCCTTGAATGCTTTTTGGAGTCACTAGAAGATCTCAGTTGTACTCATGAACCCATCTTCTATTGTTCTTTGGCTCCTGCTCCATCAAAAGTATTTGTTGCCCCAACCTCTGCTGTCCCCAAAGCCACCTCTAGATACCTTGTCACTGTCCCTACTAGCCTTTGGTCTCCTGGCATTGCCAGATATAACTCCTTCCACTTTATTCTCAGCACTCATTTCCTGATGACCCAATCAAGAGCCTCTCAGTGTTGGGTCAGAGAACAGGTGAGGTATATATGCTGTACAGAACATCACCCACCCTTTTATGACTGTTCTATGCCCCCCAAAACAAACCCCTACAACTCTATTCTTTATTTAAGGTGATATCTGAGAATTTTTCTTGGTTCTCCATATAACCCATACCACTGTCCTTCCATAGTTGTCTTAACAATGTTTCCATGATCCCACTTAATCACCATGGCAACAACACATGACAGATCATCTCTATGTAAGCCAACCTCTACATCTCTGGTGTTTCCCTAAGACATGCCAGCCTGGGGGTAAAATGAGGCCAGGTTAATAAGATTGAACTGCATCTCTCTGATTCTAGTGCACCCGATCCCTTGTAAGAGCTCAGATGCTCCTGAGAGTTCCCTCTTCCAAAGGGGCCATTTTGGTTCTCACAAACAAACTTTACCTTTTCTCCAATTATCAGACTTCCACTGCCTTTAAACCCAACTTAGAGGACCAACTTTATTGAATAGAAGAATGTCAGAGAGGATACTGCAGTGGCTTATCACCGCCACCTCCAATGCTATCCTTCACTCCTGCTTCCTGCATCCCCCCAAGCTATTAGTGCCCACAATGGCATTAAAGTTGCCAAAGTGACACAATCTCAGCCATTAAGGAATCATGACCAAACTAGCCAGGATTCTTAGGCTTGCAAGTGACAGACACTCAAGCCAAGGTGAATAAGCACAAGGGAACTTATTAGGTCACCCAACTGAAGAAATGCAAGGTAGTGAAGTATTCAGGAATCTCAGTCTCCCTCCCTCCCTCTCTCCTCTCAGTTCACCTTTGTGCTAGCTTCATTCCCAAACAGGCTCCCTCTTCATAGTGACAAAATTGGTCACTGTGATTGTCAGCTCCAAATTTATAGCTACGCATAGCAAGAAGAGGGAGAACACAGACTTTTCACTCAATAGCTCTGAGTAAAAGTCCTGGCAAGGTCTCTGATTGCCTCAGTTTGTGTAACATACGCATCCTTCAACCAGTCTCTGTGACCAGAGGAATAGAAACTTCAGTGCACATGTCCACCCCTGTGAACACACATGGGTACAGGGTGGTGTTGGTTTCAACTAAATTAAATGGAATAGTTTCTGTAGAGAAAAGAAAGACTGTCGCCAAAATAAGAGGGAGAAAAATGCCAGGAAAGCAAAAGCAACACATTCCCAAATAGACATTATTCTAAAATCTTACATCTCTCTTAACTCCTTTAGGTTTGCTGGAAAAGTAAGATTTGCAAGTAAGAGAACGTGAGGACATCAGCGTGAAGAGCCGAGATCTGGAAGTTCAGAAGAAATAAAGTAGGTTCCAACCAGCTATTGGTTCCAATTCAAACTAGCCTTGGACAAATTCCTTTCTCTGTCTGGGGCTCTGATCCTCATTCATGAGCAGATTGGCCTAAGTCATTGCCTTAACCCATGGCCACCTGATCTCACTGATGCTTTGTGAAGGCATTATGATCTAACTCTAGCATTAAATATTAAAACCTATTTCCATGCTACTCTTTTCAAACATGCCCAGATATGAACATTTTAGCAGCTCAAAAACAATGCCAATATTCTGTCTGACAGATTCAAAAATATGTTTTCTAAGTTGAAAAATATTTATCACCTCTTAGAATCAATAAAACTATTCTCCTTTTAAAAGTTTATGCATATACATATATTCCATAAGCCCTTACAATTTTTCTAAGTTGGCCATCATACAGAAAAGTGGTTTCCACTGAACAAGAATGGCCCCAAATCTCTTCTTTCTCCAGAAAACTATGGTTTTGTAATTCTTTTAGTTGATAAGGGGTGTCACATTCCCCCCTCTCAGTTTTTCACACCTGTGGGAAAACGAGTTTGATCATGGAACTGTAGATGAATGCCTCATTCTATCTGATGGCAAATTTAGCCAAATTAAAAGCATGGTGCATACACACCCATGAGGAAGGCTATAGTAAAAAAGACAGATAACAACTGTTGGGGGTGATTGGAACTCTCACAGTGCAGGTGGGAATGTATTCACAATAGCCAAAAAGTGGAAACAACCTAAATATCTATCAACTAATGAATGGATAAATAAAACATGATAATTTGTACAACTGAATACTATGAGGCCATAAAAGAGAACACACTATTTCCCAATTCATTTGTTTCCCACGAAGCTGCCTCCATCACCTCTACCCCTCCAGACTCTAGGGAGGGAACACATGACCAGGCTAAGCCAATCAGCATACACGCCTCCTTTGGTGACAGTGATTGGTTCAGAGAAAAGCACGTGACACTGTTGGTGACAGTGATTGGCTGAAAGATAGGCATGTGACCCAAATTACACCAGTCAGAGCTAATGGGATTCTTGATTCTCTTGTTTGAGCTCTTGGTGGACCCAGGCTTCCTTTTCTCCAATGGCTGTGAGTCTGAATGGATATAGGGCTGGGAGCAGTTAGCAACTCCTTGCAAGCATGAAGGAGGAAGCGGCCTGGGAAGAAAGGCAGGACAGAACTAGACAGAGCTCAGAGAGGGAAGTAGTGTTGTGGCTGCATATCACTTGAGCCCTGACTCCTGCCATGCCTGCAGCCAGGTCTTTCCTCTGGACTGTGCCATTATAGAAACTATCAAGTTCCCTTTTCTGCAAAAACCACAATGGGCTGGGTTTTCCATAGCTTATAACCAAAAGAATACTAAGTGAAAGAAATAGGGGATGGCTTTCCTGAGCACTGCCTTGAGAAATGTGAAGACACCTTCCTTGTTAATTGAAAGAGTGCTCAACTGACCAGAAATGTCTATCCTTGGTGTTATTCCAGATTTGGCACAGGAAGTGTTGGCACCTATGCCACATAGTTGAAGCAATAAAGCCAATTCTGTGTGGCAGCAAATGTCCTGTCTTCAGCACCACAGATTATTGATAATTGATCATACCCCACTCTCCATTCCCACAGAGAAAGTGAATTTAGAAACATATCCAACTCCCATTGCCCAGAAAGATATTGTTGGCTCATTTCCCCCCAGGATATCAGGGAAGCCAGTGCAATGAGATTCCATCTGATTTGCGAAGTATCAGATCTTGTCAACACTAATGTGCTGATCAGCTTTCAAAGAACGAACCAAGCCTCAAGCCAAAAAAAGGAGACTTACATGGGCTTCTATGAATCAGTTATCTTTCTGATTAGTATTTAGTTGCACTTTAAGGATTAATTCCCTCAATACCAGGGTGAGCACTGGTAATATATATGAATATACTCACCCTATGAGGAGATTTGTATTAAACTAAATACCCAAAGCATTCGTGATATTGTGAAACTCAAATCCCCCGAATGAACAATTAAAGTCTTATATGCAGCTAGGGAGATAAAGCACCTCAAAGGCTGCCTTTGAGGTATGAAGGCCTTGGAACTATTCACCTTTGGATTTGGGGTTTGACTCACCTCTGGGATTTGAAGGATCTAAGCCAAATTTGTTTAAATACAGGACCACAGTCCCTTCACCACTGCTCTCTTGCCTAATGCAGTTCCTAGAAGAAACCAGGAAACCAAAAAAAAAAAATAATATATATATATATTTCTTTTTTATTTTTTTCCTTCCTCTCTAGAAGAAACTCCAAAAGTCAAAAGGTCTATTCCCTGGTACTCAAGCCAATTCTAGATTATTAGCCTTTTAGAAAACCAAATTCAAACAATAAAAGGAATTCATTAGCTCATGTAACTGAATGACCCAGGGATGGTAGAAGTTTTCAGCACAGTTTAATCCAGCATTTGTATTTTGAGATCAGGACTTGATTTCCTTCTGTTCTATTTTTTTTTTAAGTTTATTGTTAATTTATTTTCTTTAATGTTGGTTCCATTCTCAAGTAGTCTCTCCCCTTATGGTGTCAAAATGACTGGAAACAGCTCTCGGTGCTACCTGATTTTTCATTCACATGCAGCAGAAATAGAGTCTGGGTCCCAGCATTTCCAGCAAAAGCCTAAGATTCCCTTTGATTGCACTGGCTTAGATCACATGCCCATATCTGAACCAATCATGATGGTACTAGAGAGTACAACATGCTGACTGGTCCATCCTTGGAGCTATGGAGAATGCCAGTCTCACGCAGACCACATGGCTGGGCAACTTACAGTACAGTAGACAAAGGGACTAGGGCAAGGTGGGTGGCCTTATTTTATGCATGAAGCAACAGAAAATCAGAGAGGTTCTATCACTCACTCAGAATTACACAGTGAGCTCAGTGAAATGAGGAGAAACTAGACCTCCAGCCCACTACCCAAAAGAGCCTTGTTCTTGCCTCTCTGTATTAAACTTGCTCCCAACCAAAACTGTACAAACATCATCCTGTCTTTTTCTACTTCTGAGGTTTTAGGGAAAAAAGATAGAAACACTCAACAGGTACATGGGGGAAAGTAAATTACTTGCAGGTGCATGCCATTCCTCAGGAAAAGGCTCAACAGTTTTCAAGAACAAGCAACAAAAACAGAAAAGTCACAAGAACCCAATGCATAGACCAGCTCAGTCATCCCAGCCACATGGAGCAACACAAAATGATGGGCAGAGTGAACAAAGGAGAAAGTCCCACTTGGGCCCTGGGGCTGACTCCACATTTGAGGGAGGAGGCTGGGGGCCAGAACTGCCTTTCCTTTGTTCCCAATCCACCACTAGGCTATTTGCATTTCATTGTGGTCCTGGATGATTTAAGGAGCCCAGTGAAAGCCCTTGGATGTGGTTAGGACATTCATGCTCCAGTGATAAATAATGTGACCAATGTGTATGGCCTAGAGTCACTGCATTATCAAAGAGCTCCGTGGAAACTTGGCCAATAGCAGGGTTTCCCCCCGCCCTGCTTCTGCTTGGCCTATTTATTTACTTACTTACTTATTTTTCATCCACTTGATGAATTGATTTCATACCCCTTTCTAAGCATTTAATACCATCCTAGGGACTGACACCCACCCTGTCTTTGAAACCAGATCTTTTCAATACTGCTGCTCCCCAGACCTTTGATCAGCAGTCAGAGTTGAAAGAAAAGGAGGAAGGACATCAGGCCCCTTTCCTGTCTCTCTCTCTCTCTCTCTGCTGACCTCTTTAGACACATTCTTTTCTCCCCCAAAGAAATCTCCTGGTTGACTTCAAAGCAGCTCTGTGTCCAAAAGAGATAATATTGATGGGGAGTAGGGGTAGGAGGGAGAAGGAAGAGAGGAAGAAGAAGGGTCTGTGGACAGGGAGGGAAGCAGGACAGATGGGTGCGGAGCCCGCTGTCTGAGCATAACTTGTCACAGGGGAGCAAACGCTGTCTGGGAGGACTCAGGCCTTTGCATGCCAGGAGGTGTGACAGTAAGAACTCAGCAGTCCAGGATTATCTTTGCTGGCAGAGAAGTCAAGTTTAGATAAGTCTGAAGGGGAGTGACTACTGGTTATTTCTGGAAGCACTTCTTAGATTTGCCTCCATGTCTGCCACGGTGGTTAAGAGCTCGGGCTTTGGAGTTTGGGTTCAAATTCCAGCTCTGCCACATTTTAAGTGTGTTCAGTTGAGCAAATATTCTTACCTCTGTAAGCCTTGGCCTTCTTGTCTCATCTGTTAGAGGAGGCCACTGTCCTCCCCTTTCCACTGTGGTCTGGAGAGGGCAAACTGAACACACTACTCCCCAACGCAAAGACAAGGCCTCCCCCAGGACTGGACACTTCGCCCTCCCGCTGCGCAGATGTGGAAATTGGCAGGGAAAGAACTTTGCCTTGCTCAAAGCCTAAAGACCTGAAGTCTTCCAAGTCTCACATTGTCAAGTGGGTGGAGATGCAGGACTTAGGAGGAGGTGATTTGCCAGGAGGAAAGGAGTATCATAAGATACACTTGCAGACAGGTGAAAATGGAGACAGCCCAAAGGTCAGAGCAATGACTTTTAAGTGCCACCTTTGAACTTTCACCAACACTTCTCCATCACTATGGGCCAGGTGAAAATAATGAGCTGAACTAGGTTGAGGGTTTGCAGCATATCCACTTGGCAAGAGCTGGGGAGTAGAGCACCAGCCCCTCAGTTACAAGCAGGGACCTGAGGCAACATCAGAGAAAATGGCGGACCCCTTTGTAGAGAACACATGCCAAGGTCTATTTCCCTGTTGCCTTTTCCCTACTAGAGCTAGAAGTACTTCTGTGGGTTGCAGATAAGGTGACCAGTATCCAGGACATGAGGATCATAATAGCATTGGCATCTTACAGTTGTCAGGATCCAATAAGGTAACGTGTGTGTACAGTGATTAGAACAACGCAAGGCATAAAGTGCAAACTCAAGAAATGGTCACTATCGTCAGCATCTCAAGAGCCTTCTATTTGCTTCATTTAGATGGTAAGTTCCTTCAGAACTTTCTTTTTTCAAGGTGGAAAACTTAGAACACAACTCAGATATGAAATGTTTCCCTCTCTCATATTGCATGGTATGTTTTCTTTTCCACTGTCCTATCATCATAGACCTTGACTTTGTGACTTTGTGACATCATAAAAGCCCTTTGTGCCAGGACAACCAATTAAGCATCGATGGAGGAAGGAGCCTGGCACTTAAGGGTTTATTTTTCCATTTGTCTTTCAAGGGTAGTGATGGTTGCTTTCCAGAGCCACGGTGACTCCATGTGTGTTAGACCCTCCAGCAGAATGATTCACAGACATACGAGGGTACCTTGGCCACTTTGGGAGTTCAGCATTGCTTGAATCACATGCTGGTTTCTTCTTGCCATTTGTTACATACCTGGACCCTTGTGTCCTTGCTCTAAGCTGTCATCCTGTGGTTACTCGGCAATTGCCAACTGGTTTTTCATATTAGCCCAAGAAAAACATCATTAGGAAGGGCGAGTCTGTGGCCAAATCCATTGCTTAATGGTCTGCAAAGCCAAACAGAAATAAATTGGAGCTATCTGAGCCGAAGGACTCTCTGCTAGCAGGGAAAGTGAAACTTGACTCTTTAAATATGAAAAATGGTAGGGTTGCCATTGCTGCATTGAGGAAAGTTTTGTCTAAATTAAGCCACTCATAGAAATGTACTCTTTCTCCTCATGTCTTCTTGCAGAGATGCTCTAGAAAGGAAGGCCATTTCCTCTACAAGGTAAAGCAATCAAACTCTCAATTTTCATTAATATTCTCATTTCCTACAGAGCTGGCTCGATTCTTAAAAGAGCCACAAAAGTATAGAGGAGATTCAGTGCCATCTCCCTTAATGATGTTCTTTGTCCCTTCCTGCCGCTCCATTTCTACCTCCGTCAGCACTTACCAGTCTTCCCAACACCCCCAGCTCTTGGGGTCACCACCTCACCCTAACTGCACTGCCTCATTCCTGCTTTGCTGGGGCCTGAATGTCAGTGTATTAAAAGATGGGGCGTTTAAGAATTGATTAGGACATGAGGGTTTACCCCCGTGGATGGCATTAGGTACTTTACAAAAGGGCTGGAGGAACTAGCTGGCTCTTTTGCCTTTCTGCCCTTCTGCCATGTGAAGACACAGCATCCATGCCCTATGGAGGACCCCGCCACAAGGCACCATCTTGGAAGCAGAGATCTAACCCTCAGCAGACACAGAACCTGCCAGCACCTTGATCTTGGACTTCCCAGCCTCCAGAATTGTGGAATAAATTTCTGTTCTTTATAAATTACCCAGTCTCAGGTGTTTTGTTATAGCAGCAGGAGCAGACTGAGACATACCTCCATCACCTCACCCCCACCTCCACCGCCATCCACACCTACGTTCACTCCCATGCAATCCCATGGATACATAAGCAGGTAAACCAAGTTCCCTACAAGAGTAAAATGCAGGCTGGCATCAAACATCACAATAGCATGAGGGAGAGGATCACAAATTCTGAGGAAATAAAGAGTGACCCAAAAGTTTTGTAAACAAAGAAATTGTCCTTCAAATTCAAAGGTAATAGCCAAACTAAAACACACACACACACTCACACACACACACACACACACACCAGAGAATATAGCATAATGAACTCTTTAAAAGAAATAAAAACGATGTGTCTAAACATATGAAAAATTGCTCAATATCTCTAATCATCAGGGAAATGCAAATCAAAACCACAATGAGATATCTATCACTTATCTCCAGTGAGAATGGCTTTTATCAAAGAGTCCCAAAACAACAAATGTTGGCGTGGATACAGAGAAATAGGAACACCCATACACTGCTGGTGGGACTGCAAACTAGTGTTCACAACCTCTATGGAAAGTAGAGAACTAAAAATTGAACTAAAGTACAAAGAACTAAAAGCAGAACTACCATTTGATCCAGCAATACCACCACTAGGTATTTGCCCAAAGGAAAAAAAGACATTCTATAATAAAGACATCTGAACTTGAATGTTTACAACAGCACAATTCACAATTGCAAAGATGTGAAAACAACCCCAGTACTCATCAGTACATGAGTGGATTAATAAAATGTGGTACAATGGAGTACTACTTAGCCCCAAAAAACAATGGTGAACTAATACCTCTTGTATTATCTTGGATGGAACTGGAGCCCATTCTTCAAAGTGAAGTATCACAAGAATGGAAAAACAAACTCTACATGCACTCACCACTAAATTGGTACCACTTGATCAACACTTATGTGCACATGTGGAAGTAACATTCATTGGGTGCCAGGCAGGTGGGAGGGGGGAGGAAGGGATGGGTATATTCACATTTAATGGGTGTAGTGTGCACTGTCTGGGGGATGGGCACATTTGTAGCTCTGATTCAGGTCGTGCAAAGGCAACATATGTAACCAAAGTGTGTGTACCCCAGTAATATTCTGAAATTTTAAAATGGATGTGTCTATCAAATCCAGCCAACCAAAAGATGAATTAAAATAAAGAACTCAGAAAAACAGATTTAATAGTGTTTTAAAAGAATAGGTGGTGAATGTTAATATATCAGAATATAAAACTAAAGCTATTTAGCTACGATAATTGCCATTTAAAAATAAAATGTAAAGAATAATCATATAACTAATAAAAATTGTGAAATAGAGGATAGGTAAAGTGGAAAAGTTCTAATTTCCTTGACTGCCATATTAAGGAAATTAAAAATAAGTCTAAATTTGAAACTTATGTTTAAAAAGGATAGCAACCCCAACCTGTTTATTTTTTTATAATCTTTATGTTTTACCCTCAGTAGGCTCTTTCAGGAACTTATCACTAGTTGTACATAAATATTTATATGAGATTTCAGTAATTCCTTAAGTTTCCTTTACTTCTATGAAATAACAGATTACTTAATTTTAAACGTTTTGTTTTTAAAGATTTGCATGGAAAATTCCCATTTTTTCTATCTCTTCTTTCATCTGTATATGGAGAGAGGGAGAGAGAGGATGATATTATGATTGCAAATGTTGAAGGCGGTTGCTTCCATGTGATGAGATTGGAGATCGCCTTTAATTTTCTTCCTTGCACTTTTCCGTGTTATAAAACTTGTTTTAATCGTTATCGTGTATTATTTTACAAAAACGATATTACTAAAGAAAATCTTATTGAGGAATTTGAACAGAGAAGAGTGATTGGCACCTGCTTCCAGGCTCCATGGACCCCTCTGACATGCGGGAGGGGACTCCAGGGGGTGCCTGTGATTGTCAGGGTGGAGGATGCTCTGTCTGAACATTGTCTCCTGAACTATTTCTATTTGCTCCAGTGATGGGTTTCCTAGCAACTCTATTCATCAACTCCCTCTCGAAAGCACCAATAGGGACCTGGAAAAATTAACGTTTAATGTTCTGCATTGCAGGAAACTGGCATGAACATAAACATCCATCCAAAGGGACAGAGAGTGGAATGACTAATGCTGTGATCCCCACCTTCCGAGCCAACAACCCAGAGAACAAGACAAAAACAGGGACAGATGCTTTTTAGCCCCTAGGACCAAATTCTTTATTCCTGAATTATCCAAGAACTTAAAGAAAAATAAAGTCTCCAGAAGAAATCAAGAAAAGTTAAAGGAAACTTGTTTCAACCAAAATTCAATGATACTAGAGGTCTTTGGGTCTCACCATATTCGTGACAAGTAGGGTGGTCTCAGCACCTGCTGCTAGGAGGACCTGTGTGTTGCAGGTGCCCAGATGTTCTGGGCGAGGGGGAAGGCAGAGATTCAGGAGGGCAATCAGAGCAGCCATCCAACAAGAATTTGTTAGCACCCCACTGCTCGAAACCTAACATGAGGAAAACAACTATGTTTTATGCATGCACTAAGCACTTTGTTGTCATTAGATCCCAATTAATCTTGACAATGTCCTTATGAGGTCAGTGCTACTATTGTCTCCATTTTACACACAAGGAAACTGAAGGTCACACAGCTACTATTGGTTGACATCAGGATTTAAAATCAGGTGAGTGGTGAACTTCTCAGTCCTGACAGCATTTCTAAAAAGGACAAGAGACCAATCCAACAAAATTGACTGAGTCAGAGAGCAGCAGAATGGTTGTTTGGGTCCATGCAGACAAGAGTCTAACCTGGGCAACTGAGGCCGAGTCTGGGAATTCTGAAAGGCAACAGGGACAGCCACAGAAGACAGGGGTATGGGCTCCAATCCTGTCCCAAAGCCCCATTTACACAGTCTGCTGAGTCGGGGAGAGGCACCCTAGTCCTCATGACAGCACCGTAGCCATAGGGATATCAGCGGTCTGCACCTGGATCTAGCCCCAGAGAAGTAGAGGTCAAGATGCTCACACAACCTAAGAAGCCTCTTGAACTTTCTGGAGCTACAAACTCTTGAGTGGAATTCAACACATACCTGTCTTCAATCAAACTAAGCTTCACACCAATAATGTAAATCTAAGGTGGCAGGATGGTCACATTAAATCAAGGCCGGGTCATGAGGATAAGACCAGTATGTTCAATTTCCACTGTGAATTGCAGCTTTCAAAACTGCATAATCCAAAGGTGTTCTCTAACCGTTTGCTGTAGATGTTGTGATTCCCCCTCCCTGGCAGCCTGAAAGGTCTGTGTTCCATGCAGCCTCAGCTGGGCATGGGTGTAACCAGGAGTCACCCCTGAGAAGACAAGTCCTGCTGGGACCTTCCTCCTGCTGGGGGAACATCCTGACTTCAAGGCCACTACATATCGCCATGGTAGCTGTGCTCTGAACAACCCTGGGGTTGCCATTCACACATTCTGCAGTGGGACCGGTGCCTCTTGGAGCTGCGTGGCATGGTGGCCCTGGCTTCCTGCCAACTTCTATAAAGCCAACCCCATTCATTCTTCCCGATTCAGTTCAAGTGTCTTCTCTCCGAACTCTTCCCTGCCCCCAACCTGAGTGGTAATAATAATAGTAATAATAAAAACAGAAACTAGCATTTGCTGCACACTAGGGACCCTCCAAGCACTGCACTAAACACTTTACGTGCACTGTCACCTGTCACAGTGACCATTATCATCTCCCTTTTATAGATGATGAAACTGAGACTTTGAAAACTGGAGGCGAAGTTCCTGAACTAGTAGGAGCCAGGATTCGAATGAAGCCAGGCTGACTCCAGAGCCCAAGCACTCGCTGTCCGCTCTGCCAGCTGTGCCCTTTCGTGTTTCACAGTACAGCTGACCCTCCGCATCCGCGGGATCTGTATGTGCAGGTTTGACCAACTGAGGATAGAAAATACTCAAAAAAAAAAAAAAAAAACCACCAATCAAAAATAACAATACAACAATTAAAAATAATGCAAAATTTTTAAAATACAGTATAACAACTATTTATATACATTTACATTGTATTACCCTCCTGATGAGGTTGGTCAACATTGACTAGGACAGATCCACTTCCAGGGACCTCAAAGCACTCTCAGCAGGAATTTTTAACTGACAATTTGATCCGACAGAATCATCCTGACTCAATGCTGATTGATCCCTTTAACTTAGGTTCAGAAAATGTACCTGCATTTCCCCAGGGCCCGTAGCTAGTCTCTGGCAGATCCTGGGGCAGCCAACTAGGGCCAGGATTTTTTTGCAAATTCGAAAGAGAGGAGAAACCCAGATTGCAGTGAGTTCTTCTCAAATGCCCATGGATCTGCATTTTAACTGATTATTGGGCTTAGATATCAGCTCCAAGGTTAATCTTCACCCAGGGAACTCTGCAGTCACCGGGAAGAGCCCAGCCACAGTTATATGTGCTGAAGACCTGCCGTTATTCCTGGGAGAGAAATGGGAAAAATTGGGGACTGAAATTAAATCTCAGGACACCATGATAGAGATTCTTGAGCTAAGAGGGAAAATATAAACTGCTCCCAGTCCCTGGGGAATATTCCATTGTGGTCAAGACATTCATCCCAGCCAAGGAGGAGCTGAGATGGGCGGATGCCACTGTGAGTTGGGAGAATGATGTTACACAGTACACTGAGGGGCACCACACAAACCTTCTCTGACCTTCTCTGTTCCAGAAGGAAGCTCTTAAAGTTTCTTTAGGAGAAGAGGATATTATACCAAGGAAAAGAGGCAGACCATTCTCTTGGAATCTAGTGACTGAGCTGAATCCCCAGGACGGGCAGGGTAGGGACTGAGAACTATTCTCCATTGCGTGACAGTTACCAGTTTAACATCAGCAGAAGAGGCACAGTCAGAGTGTCTGAAGCAATGGCCGCACACAGTGGCAGCCACAGAAAAGCTGTAATTTCCACCCAGAGAAACACAAGCCACCCCAGCCCACCCCCAGGACTCTGCCAGGGTTAGAGAGAATGTGATGTTCACAAGAAGAGGCTCAAAATCCAATGCAATGGAGAGTGTCCTCCAGACCCTGGGAAAAGAATACAGACAGAAGAGTGTTATCTCTTGTAATCCTCTCAACAATACGAAAAGACAGTTACTCTTACTACTCCCAATTTACAGCTGAGGAAATCAGAACAAAGAGATTATGTAAATGGAAACCCATCTTTTCTCTCCTGTGCACACAGGAGAGATGTCAGTCTTCTTAAAAGGACTGGGAAGGGCCCTCCTGTCCTTCCATCTTTCATTTTCCCTTCTTAAGATGCCATACTGAATATGGGGGAAAAAACTGTTTTTCACTGTATATTCACACTACTCTTAGTAATTCATTCTGACAATAGATGTGTGAGTTTTTCCCACATGAAGCAATTCTCCAACTGTCTGCAGACACCAACGGATGTCCTACAGTTTAACTCAATTCTGACACTATCTACCTGGAGATAGCAACAGATAGGCTAAGGGCTAAGTCCCAGGAGACTGACACAGTCCCACCCTCCCACACCTTCAGGCGCCAATTGCCAGGTTGTTACCTGCGCTTCTGACCCACTGGCTAGAAATGGGAGGTTCCTCCTGTTTGATTATTTGCTAGAACAGCTCACAGAACTCAGGACAACAGTTACTTATGAGATCATCAGCTTATTATAAAAGGATGCAAATCAGGAACAGCCAGGTGGGAGAGATGCACAGGGCAAACAAAGGATGTGGGAAGAGGGGAAGCTTCCATGCCCTCCCCAGGTGCACCACGCTCAGTGAGCTCAGCTATCCTGAAGCTCTCCTAACCTTCTGAGTACTTATGGAGGCCTCATTACAATGATTGACTAAATCATTGGCCATTGGTGAGGGGACTGAAAGTTCCAACCCTCCAATCACAGAGTCCACTCCCCTGGCAACCAGTTCCCCATCCTGAGACTATCCAGGAGTACCCCCCCATCACTTTTCATCTCATTAGCATACAAAAAAATAGTTATCACTTTCCAAGACTCCCAAGCGTTTTAGGAGCTGTGTGCCAGGAAGACCAAATATATACATATTTCTTATTATAAATCCCAAGATTACAGTATCTAAATAGGGAGTCTAAGAAAAGCTCAGAGCACGTGAACTTCATTCCCTTCCAAGCTCTTGACATTTTCAAGGTTGGCTGTCTCCACCCCCAACCCCCAAAACACACACATTCTCTGTCTCTCCATCTGGTAAGCCAACTACCACCGCAGAAGGAAACCTGTGCTTCTTCACCTGTTTTGAACACCTGGGTAAGATTCATCCCGCAGACAAATTCAGACGTCTAGACTTGGGAAACCTGATTTTGCCTGCAGGTCCCATCAAGCCTTATTAAGTAATAAAGTTGATGAATTAATGCCCACTACTCAATCAGTTCCAACACCATGGAGAGAAGAAGGTTTAAAGCACTTTAGAAACCCTGAGAGTATTCCTCCAACAATAATTTCCCTGGAGTCAAACAGCTGCGAAGTGTGTAGACACAAGATCTGAACCAGGCAGTCTGACTCCAAAGTCTGAGTTCTTAACCACTATTCTACATTGCCAGCAAGGGGGAAACTGAGGCCAAAGAGAAGAGATAGGAGTCAAGTCCTTGTAGAACCTGGAAGAAGTTTGGATTTTATCACAAATGTTTCAAGCAAGGAGAGTAGACACTTCCATCTGCAACAGCCCTGTCCCAGACCCCCACAGGTAAGACTCTGGGTTAGAAATTTCTTCCAGAAGAAAAAGTGTCCAAGAAAACAATATTGTTACTGTCTTTGAAAGCTATTCATGACATATGAGTCTAGGGAATGGGAGGATTTATTATTGTTATTTGTTCTTAAAGAAGAAGCATATTAGAGTGAGTGGGTTGTTTTGTCTTTATTTTGCTTCCTCATTCCTGAGAAGTCAGGCAGGTCAATGTGGCTGCCAGGGAGCGTGTGTGGTCCATCTTAGCCTCTGCAAGTGAGTCCCGCAGAGCCAGACTTCACCAGTACCTGCTGGGCTCTTGCCCCACTAAGCACAGAGTCAAGCCTGAGCACAAAATTTGATTATCATCAACTTTTTCATCATCATGAACAACTTCCTCCACTCTCCATGCCAACATTTACTGAGCAATCAGGATGCACTAGCTGTGAGATGCGGTCAATCTCAAATCATTTCATAACACACCTAGGAGGTAGATTCTATTATAACTTCCATTTAAAAGGCAAAAAAATTGAGATGCAAAGAGTTGAAGTAATTTGGTCAAGAATAAACAAGGAGGAATTAGCAGAGCAGGAATTTGAACCTAGGTGAATTTGACCTTAGATTTTAAGATCTTAACCACAAGGCTACACTTTGCCATGTAGGAGGTGCTCATAGTTGGCATCAAACCTACCAGCAACAATCTCTTGTGCAATGTTAGGAGTGCAATTGGAGGTGAGGACAGCTTTGATAGGAGTAAAGTAGCTTATTTTGGTTAAACACACTGGTGCAGAAGCATGTCGAGAAAAATCTCCCAAATGCTCATTACAACTAATAGAATCACATGGTGATACCTCAAAGATAGCAAATGTTCTCCACAAATTTCAAGTCTCAGTTCACTGAGGATAATGGTGAGATACCAAGATAGTAATCCTGTACACCAAATAAAAAGATGAACAAACAGGAATATTTACATGTTTGTATTTAAGCATGGTATACGCAACAAAAATTGGTGCAAATGGCTACTCGATGCAATTCAACATTGATGGAGTTCATATTGCTTGAGGACACGGTACTAGACTCTGGACACAGAAATGAATCAGACACAGCCATGGCCCTAACATGACCTGCAGAGTTCTGTAAGGTCAGGAAATTTAGAACTAGCTATAGTATAACCTCATGTTCAAATGTAACACATGCAATATGAACAAAATAGTGTTCACTGGAGCACAGAAACCTGAGCAGTTGTTTCTACTCAGAGCTCAAGGCATGCTTCACAGGGTCAGGAATGTTAGAAAATTGAAGGATAAGAAGAGTTGGAATATAGGCAAGGATATTCTGGAGAGGGGGATGTTTTGAAGAGCAAAAAAAATGGACAGAGGAGGAAAAATGTACAAGGTATATATGGAGACCCGTGAGAAATTTAGTATGTCTGGGATGTAGAGGAAAGAGGGAAACTGCTAGTAAATAGGCAGGGCCCAGATCATGGAGCACCCGGAATGCCAAGATAATAAGCTGAGGCTTGATCTTGTGGGTTAGGCTGAACCACTGGAGAGTTTTAAAACCAATGAGAAGGCCATTTGTTGTGCCCTTTTGGAAACTGCACTGGTGTCAGGTGGAGGATGGATGGTTCAAGTAATTGATGACAAGGGCCTAAATTCCAGCAATGGCAGGAGGTGTGGAGAAGAGGAACGGTACTGCATAGATGTGTCTGGGGCCAAATAGACAAAGTTTGGTGACTAACTGGACCTGGAGGTAAGAGAGTGGGAAGAGCCAGAGAAGACCCTAGGCATCCAGTGTTTATGAGGGGGATGGGTGGATAATGGATGATGGGTAATGACATTGAGGTAAGCAACTCAAGAGGAGAAGTCAGGATGGCAAGAGAGGCTGATGGGCTGTTTGGGATATGTTGTGTTTGAAGCATTGCAGTACAGACACAGAATTGGAAAGCAGTTGGAATAGAATCTTGAGTGTCTGCAACAAGAGATGAAAATGTGTGAGTCATCAGCATTTCGTGATAGGTGAAGGTCTGGGAGAAAACAAGTTCTCAGAAAATATAAAAATTGTTGAGGAGCAGAGAGAGTAGAGCCCTGGGGAAGATGCGGGAAGATGGGGAAGATGCCCTGGGGCACCATTGAAGAGGGAGCAAGGGAAGGAGATGGAAAAAGACTAGACACCAAGGCAGTGGGAGCACCAAGAAAACGTGGTGTGATGGGAGGGACAGAGGTGTGCCCGGGCCGGTGTCAAAGACCTCAGAGTGACCAGGTATTCATGTTCCATGAATCCCTTGGAGATCTTGTGAAAATGCAGATTTGGGTTCAGGAGGTCTTGGGTGCGGCTCAAGAGTCTGCATCTGTAACAGCTGCTGGTGATGCCCTTGATGCCGGTCCATGGATCTCACTTTGAACCAGTAGAGTGAAGACTGAGATAAGGTCATAGAGTTTAGCAGTTAGGAGGTCACTAGGGACCTTGGAGGGGTTTCAATAAAGTAGCAGAGGTTGAAGCCAAATAATAGATTTGGGTGAAGGTTGATTGGGACACAAGGCAAGGATGTGACCTTCCAGAGGTTCCAAAGGAGAGGAAAGAGAGGAGGCAGGGGCTCGAGACGGAGGCAAAGTCAGCTGAAGATTTTAGAGGAAGGGGGACTTTTGAGCTTGTTTGTAGACAAATGAGGAGGCAGAAAAGAGGAAGTGGATGATCATTCTAGGTGAGATGGGAAAAACGTTTCAAATGTTTGGTCTTTGCCTCCTCACTTCCTTCTAAAACACTTCTTCTGCAACAAAATGAAAGGAGGGAAGGGCTGGGAAAAATATAGGTAGATTTTTGAAGATACGAGATAATGGATTTCATAATTATTGCCCTTTAGTTTTTCTCTGAAGTGAGAATTAAGTCATCTGCTGAAATCAAATGGATAAGTCGGTTTTAAAGGGTAGGAGAGAATAGTAATGATTTGGAATAGTCCTTATAGAGAATGGGGGTAAGATAGGCTGCTGATAAGAAAACTTAAGATAATGATATGAGAAATGAAGTATGAGAAAAAATGGCAATTTATAATAATCCTATTTATATAGTAATCCATTACACATGTAACACTCTATTTGGCATGCAAAGGTCCATTGTAGAACCCTAGGGTCCAGAGAATTTTAGAGTTGGAAGGGATCTCTTATTCTGGAAACAGAATTTCCAGAACCACACAGTGAGCACTACATAGGAAATGCAGTGGACCACATTTTCACCAGAACTGGCCTTGCTCAATAACCTCAGCTGCTAGAGCACCCAGTTCTGGGCTTAAACCTTCTAGACCCCATGGATGTGAATTTCCCTACACCTTCTCATTTCATCAAACTTCATTCATGTGCCAGCCTATTCTGCTATTTGTAGCCCATTCTGCTATTTCACACCAAGCAAATCTTTGCAATCTTCCCTTTTGAAAAGATCTATCAAGAATAGGGTGCCCATGAGATGAAATTTTATAAATGACACCATCCTCTTCTTTATCTGGATGAAGAGGAAGTCACTTTAGAAGAGATGTTTATTGGAGGTTCTGAGAATAATTACTTGAGTGTCCTCCCTTTGCATGTGCAAGACCCATAGTGTTTCTACCTGACCCTGGGAAAAAAGGAGAAACAGAAGCATTTGTGGCTGCAGTTTTCTAAAGCTTTGTTTGCCTCTACTTTTCTTGGCACCAGAGCTTTGCAGTAGGGGTCAATCAATTGCATAAAGAGCCTAGGGTCTCCTGGGGAAAAAGATCCTGAGACCTCCAATGTCTTTTCCATGAAATTCAAAGTCAGGAATATGCTAGAGTGGCTCTCACCAAGGAATGTTAGAAAGGATAAGTCACCAAGAACCCTCAAAGTCTCAAAATTCATCCAGAACTGACAACTTCTCACCACTTCCACCATGACCACCTGGGTCTGACCAGCATCTCTCTTCTGGATTAGTGCAGTTGCCTTTTAATTGATCCCCTGTTCAACTCCTGGACCTCAACACTCTATTGTCAAGACAGTAACAAGAGTGAAGCTTTTACAACATTAAAACTCAAGTCAATTTCAGTCACTCTCGTGCTCACAACTCTCCAATTTTCTCCCTTCTCACTTACAGAAAAGGCTGGAGTCCTTACAACAGCCTACAAGGCCCTAAATGAGCTAGATTGCACCAATCAGTTGACTCCATCTCCTTCTACTTTTCCAATGCTAATCTGGTTTCTCCAGAGAAACAGAACCAATAGGGGGTATGTGTGTGTTTATATGTGTCTGTGTCTGTGTGAACCAGGAGAGTTGATGTTGTAAGCTCCAGTATGAATCTAATCCGAAGACAGAAGAAGACCAATGTCCCAGCTCAAAGACTGTCAGGCAGAGAGAGCAAATCCTCCGTTACTCCAACTTTTTGTTCTATTCAGGCCTCCAGGGGATTGACTAAGGTCTACCCACATTAGGGAATGCAATCTGCTTTACTCAGTCTACAATTCAAATGCTAATCTCATGCAGAAACACTCTCAAAGACACACACGGAATAATGTTTAACCAAATATATAGACACCCTGTGGCCCAATCAAGTTGATATACATAATTAAGCAGCACAAGTCCATCCTTGCACCAGACATATCTCCTTAAACCATACTTAATCTCCAAATAAAAACAATTGTCATTTCTTTAACTTGTCACATGGTCATAGCTGGTATTAATAATGACCTTCTTCCACTATCCATTCTGTATTCTCACCTTCAGCAAGTACCTAAGCTGGTTGTGGTTCTTTGCCTGGTTGGACGACCCAAACCTTCATCTCTGAAGGATCTGGACCATCAGTGGTTCTACCTAGAATGAGTCGTTGTAGTTTTCCTTTGACCTTGGTCATGTGCTAAGACATGGTAATGCTAAGAGACATCCTAAGGGATCGCTTGTATTCCAGGCATGTTCTTCCTTGCCTCCACCGTGAAGCGCTAGTCCAACTTGCCCTTGGCAGGCAGGATCAATCACCACGGCCAGCACAGCAATGCCCTTCTCTGCCTCTTGATTCAGAGAAAGGAGAAGCCCAAGTCAGGCAACAGCCCTGACTTCCAGTTCAGTGGAGTCATTCCTGTGTCTCGTAGTGGAAGCATTCCTCCCTTTGGGACCAAGAACTTTAGGCCAGCAGAGGATGAGGTTGAGGGAACAGGAAGCAGAAGTTTTGCCAGTGGGTCAGTAGGGGTGATAGTGAGTGGTGCCACTCCCATTGCCACCCCTTAGTCCCAGCCCTGTGAACTCTATGGGAGAAACTGCACCATGTACTGGACGCTGATTTAGAGCATATACAGCCTCCGGAGAACCTTGCCCTGGCCCTGCAAGGTACTGCCGCACAGCTGGACTATAACTGAGTCCTCAAAAGGCCTTTTCATATGCTATCAAGCCAGATGCTTCAGGGAACATGCTAAGACCAGGGAATTCCATGAGCACAGGCCTATGGCTGCACTTTGTGTGAGTTCCTTAATCAGAGTGAGTTCCTTAATCAGAAGCAATGCTGTGTAGACTACCGTGTCAGTGAAGAAGGCATTCTATAAGCCCACAGATGGTAGTCTTGTAGTAGCATTGCATTCAGGGATGTTAAATCTCTATCCAGATTGTCTATTCAAGTGAGAGCAAAATGCTGCGCCTTCCAAAATGGAAGAATTCCAATGTCACCAACCTGCCACCAGGTAGTTAGCTAATCACCCCAGGGAATGGTGCCACCTCAGGGACTTGATATTGGTCTCTCCTGGCAGATTGAGCACTCAGCAATGGTAGTAGCCAGGTAGGCCTTGCTGAGCAAAAGCCCATGTTGCTGATTCCGTGCATCAGCTCCATCCCTGCCACCATGACCTCTTTGTTCATGAGCCCATTAGGCAATGACAGGGTGGCTGGGGAAAGAGTTTGTCTGATATCACAGGTCATCCTAGCACTTAGTTATTAGTCGTCTCCTCTGCTGAGGTCACTCTTTGGTGAGCATTCTACCTGGAACACAAATATCTTTAGATTTTTTTGCCCATTCAGAGAGGTCTGTCCTCAGACTTCTTCCCTAAATTTCGTTGTCACCAATTTTGTACTCATGTTCCTTTCAAGTCCCTGACCATCCAGCCAAATCACTGGCCACAGCTCATATAATCACATATCTGGCCATTTCTTCTTCCAAGCAAAGTGACAGGCCAGCTGCACTGCTTGAAGCTCTGTCCATTGGGAGGGTTTCCCTTCACCACTGTCCTGCAGGGATATCCCGGAAAGGGGCTGCAGTGCTACAGCTGTTTCCTCTCAGGTGGTGCCTGCATAGCATGCAGAACCATCTGTAAACTAGGCCTGAGTCTTCTCTTCCTCGGTCAACTGATCATAGGGAACCTCCTGAGGCCACAGGTGCAGGCTAGGGAGAGAAGGCAAGGTAGCAGGAGTGGGCACCATGGACATTTGGGCCAGGTCTTCATGTAATTTTCTCATGCCTTCATGGCCTGCTCAGGCCTGATCACATACCACCATTTCCATTTGATGAAGGTGTGCTGCTGTACATACATATCTTTAGGGCTTGGTGGGTCAGAGAGCACCCAGTTCATGATGAGCAGATCAGGTCACATGGTAACCTCTGGCCCGTGGTTAAGTGTTCAATATCTCCTAAGACCAAGTAGCAGACCAAGAGCTGTTTCTCCAAAGAAAAGCAGTTATCTGCAGATGATGGCAGGGCCTTCCACCAAAATCCTAAATGTCTATGCTATGATTCACCCATAGGGCCCTGCCAGAGGCTCCAAACAGCCTCCCTATCAGCCAATGACACTTGAAGGACCAATGGATCTGCAGGATCCTGTGGCCCAAGCCACACAGCAGCCTGGACCTATTGCAGAGCCTTCTCTCCTTCGGGGTCCCACTCAAAACTAGCAGCTTTGCAGGTCACTCAGTTAGTGACTTTACTGAGTGGCCAGAGACTTTGTCATCAATAACAAAATCTTACGGTTTGACATAAAAATAATATTTCTGATTTCTCTTGAAAAAGAGATGACGATCTGGTCCCCTGATGCCTGCATCCTCCTACAGCAACAATCAGCGGGCGCTGAGCACTTACTGGGCAGGGACTCTGGTGCATCCCACTTCTCACCTCTTACAATTGTCTTGTAATTATAAGAAATTACAATTTCTCACACCCAAATGAGGAAGATGTTGCCTCCAAAATCTCAAGACGTCCACTATGACCTGGATCCCCCAGCTGTTTTACTTCACCTCCCGCTGCTCCTCCTTGGTTCACTTTGAGGGAGCCACTCTGTCTCCTTGCTAATCCTCTAACAGGCCAGGCAGGCTCCAGACTCAGGGCACTCTTGGCACTCTGCTCCCTCTGCCTGGAATGTTGTTTTCTCCAATAGGCAAATGGGTTACCAGCTCACCTCCTTCAGCTCTTTGCCCAAACATCATCCTCTTGAGGCTGTCACTTACAACCTGTGATACTCGCAGCCCCACCTTTCCTTTCTTTTCCAGGCTGCCACCCCTGCATTCATTTTTATCCCCGACACTTTGTTAAATTATATTCTAGTGAATTATATATTCTACTTATTTGGCTTATTGGCTGTGTCCCCTCATACAAAATGTCAGCTCCTGGAAGTCAGGATTATGGTCTGTTTTGCTCACTTCTGCTTTCTCAGTGGACAGTGTCTGATATACATTAGGCACTCGATAAATGTTACTTTAATAAGCAGACTCAGGGCCCAAGCCCAGTGCAAGAGCCTAAGGCACAAATTGAAAGCACAAATGCATTTAGGAGCTAGGCCGATAGTGACAAAAAAATTGTAAGAGGTGAGAAGTGGGATGCACCAGAGTCCCTGCCCAGCAAGTGCTCAGTGCCCACTGATTGCTGCTGTAGAAGGATGTAGGCATCAGAGGACCAGATCTTCATCTCTTTTTCAAGAGAAATCAGAAATATTATTTTTATGTGAAACCTTAAGATTTTGTTATTGTTTTGTTATATAGGCCAGTGAGGTCTCTGGCCTAAGAGGTCAAAGAAAATGGCCTGGTCTTTCAGAGCATATGGCTGGGCCAGAAATCCATCAGATCTGACCATCTTGCCCAAGCGGGAGGCTTTAGAACAATGTGTGAGCCCACACGAGCCCCACCGGGACCCCCCGCTCCCAAGATCAGCATCCCCATTTCGAGGGTACAGGACACTCCTCTCCAAGTTGTATGGGACACATACTTCACAGAGACTTCCCTGGATAGAAACAGAGGTCCTAGGAACCTGACTCAGCTTTCTGGTTCGTGCCTCACCCAGGGTTTAGCAACAGAGCTAACTGCTTTCAGTTTATAA
>CAUYRT010083084.1:0-12762 GCA_963574885.1 Lepilemur ruficaudatus
CTCAGCCTCCCAGAGTGCTAGGATTACAGGCGTGAGCCACCGTGCCCGGCCTCTACACAATTTTAACAGTGGCATGTCTAACTATATGTAAAAGCATAGTGATTAACACAATTTACCAAATCTTTTTTTTTTTTTTTTTGATGCATGAATGCAATCTGTAAGTGGTAAGCCATATAGATTTAAAACATTTAAAACTTCCAGTTATAAAACAAACAGGCTTTAACACATCTTCTTCTACTAAAAAAATCATTAATAGTTTTTGAAGAGAAGCAAAACAGTCAAGGAAAACATATTAGCGGGTCATATTTAGCTTGCCTGTTCTTTGAAGGGGGAGGGGGGAGAGTGAGAGAGAGAGAGAGAGAGAGAGAGAGAGAGAGAGAAATTATTAGCATTCTATAAGAAAAAAGAGAGAAAAGATAGTTTTCAGATGGGATTTAAGTCAGAGAGGTCTCTTATGCCCAGGAAGATCAATCAGGGTAAATTAGTTCTCCATGTATTATGACCTAAGGGTAGAGAAAATTGAAGATGAGATTTTTCCCCCTACTTGTTTGACCTTGCTGCATAAATATGATGTAAAAAATATGTGTGGAATTTGATAGTGGCCTTTTCCATTGGTCAAACCTTGAGACTTTTAACTCTTTGAGAATTTTCAAATTTGGTGTAAATGACACAATTTCTTCCATATTTAATCTTACTTGTTCTCATTGAAATATAATTATATTTGTAATCATGACTTTAATGAAACTCTGATTTGCAGAGGACCTAAGTGCTTTCTGTCCTGTAAAAACAAATGCCCAATCCTTCTTGCTGCACTCAAGGATGGTAGTAATAAAAGTGGTTAGAAAATCAATTTAAACTGCATTTGTACTCTACCAAGAGCTCTATGACACTTACATTGGTAAGAGTTATACTTTCCAAATATGTGATCCACTTTTATAAGCAACTAAAAACCCTGCAGCTTCAGTCACACTCTTCAAGCAAGAATAAATGACCTTATATCAATCCATTTTCACAATACCTGGCACTTGTAGAATGGGGGAAAGAAATGAGATAAAAAAGATAAACAACAGGAATTGTGAAACCTAGGCTGTTTTAACCGAAGACTGCACTTTATATGTAAAAATAGAAAAACACATTTTGTTCTGCATGCCTTAATGCTTTACAAACCTGAGATTATTAAAAGCAAAAGAGTATGTAGAAAAAGTTTCCATGTCTTATTTTTGTGAATTCCATGCTTATCACACAGCTTAACACAAAAGAGGCTCTACAATGCTCATGGTACAAAAGAAGGGATGGATGGATTGTCTGAAAGACATACATTTTAATCAAACAGACAGATCAAAATAATTTCTAAATGTGGATATTCTAGAAAAAAATCAGAAAAGACTACCAAAATATTTTGTGATGCATTACATTTTGTCTAAGTAATAAGGAGCTGAAACATGCCTGTGTTTCTCTTTTTATCCTTTGAATAGATACATTAAATGCTCAATTAATTAACGCAATGTGAGAGATAGGTAAAACTATGAAATCGCATATGCTTCCAAGTTTTTACCTAAAACTTAGTTGGATATTTTTTCTTTCCCCACTCTGCTTCTCCAGCAGCAGGTGTTGCCTACAATTGAGATGTTTGGAGGTCCATTGGTAAACTTTTATAGCTGAGAATACTTTAACCAAATATAAATTAGTCTTCTAATTTATAACTGTGCATTTAAATCCTGTGTACCATTTCAAGGATGTAGACTACAGCCAGAAAGTAGCGACAAAAAGAAGGGCTAAATATTTGAAGGTGTTATTAGCATAGATGTGTGGCAAGAAATTGATCTGACATAGGTTCTTTTTTCCCTTGGTATGTAGAAGAGTAGGGTTGACCGCTGAACTAGATTAGGGTTAATCTGGCCCAGATACAGAATAATAACTAAAAGATCCCGGCAGGTGATGTCTGGCTACATGACACTGTGAAATGACAATGAAGACAAGCAAATATTTTGTGGGGGTTTGCAACTCATTACAGAGCAAATGGAAAAGCTAAGACACAATAGCCGGATTTGTTATACTGTGTAACAGTTGTTACTATTGCAATTTCAAATTCAATTTATGACTTCTACCTCATTTTGAAGTGCTAAATGACTTGGAAACTAAATACTTCAGAAATCATAAAAACTGGCTTCTTTCTACCAGACAATGTTAAAAACTTTGTCTACAAAATGAGATAATAGGGAAAAATGGATTGAAAGAAAAGTCTGAAAGAACCAACTTTCACTTTTACTCACATGGGACATTGATAATAATGATAGTTTCCTGATGTTAAGAAATATATACCCTTTTCTGAGATTGCTTAATATGGAAAAATTATTAATTTCAGTTAGACTTCCTAATTTATCCACCTGTTACTCTAGTGCTGTGGTCTGCAAATGATGGCCCTTGGGCCAAATCTTGCTGGCCATCTAGTTTGTAAATAAAGTTTTATTGGAACACAACCATGTCCATTCATTTACATTTTGTCAATGGCTGCTTTCCTACTACAATGGGAGAGATGAATAATTGTGTGCAAAGTCTAAAATATTTGCTATCTGACCTTTACAGAAAAAGTTTGCCAGCCCCTGCCTTAGCATACAGAGGATAGCACTGGTTAGTGATGAATAAAAGCTATGACAATAGTTAGAGGCATAGAGAGCATATTCATTCAGATGTGGGAATTATTGACTTTCAATGCATAAGAAAACACCTTTATACAAGCTTAGCTCCTGGTAAAATTACGACTAGGTCTAAAATTAGTGTCTCAATAATTATTTATTATAATGTCAGTGACATAAGTTTTTAGTTTGGTAGTTGTATAGGGTATATTCCCAAACCTGATGCTCCTTTTTAATTATTGTTTAACCTATTTTAAAACATCTGGTGCAGAAAGGGGAAAGTGATTTAAATATTATCTGTTTAATTTGCTAACCTTCCTATGCCCTTTTGGAAACAGCTTGTTCAAAGTCCATAGAGATTTGGATACTCAGAATAACCCTTCTGTATCACTTTTCTAAACTGAATTTCACTACATGCAATTTGGACTTCTCTGTAATGAACAACCACAGGGGTTTGAAAATTCTAGCACAGATTTATAACAAAATGAAAAAAGATTGGACACTGTCCAGAAACATATGATGGTACTCAAAGCAGAATGACATTTGCTCAGTGAAGCTGCTAAAATGCTTCTTTCCTTAATTCTTTTCAACTGAAATTTATCTTTTTATAAACAGATTACATTCATAGACAATACAGCACTTTACAACAGTGAATTATATCAACCAAGCTATTAAAATTAGTAATAATTTTGTCTACAAATATATATTGTAACTATATTTTATTTTGTGAACCCTAAGGCCTAACTCTATGGTACTGAATCTCTGTTCATTCACTACCCTACTCTTGTTTAGAGCATACTTCTTTAGGGGCTCTCTCTTGCTATACTACTATTCTTCATTATTATTATTGTTTATTTTTTATTCTTTATTCATTGGGGAAAATGAGTGTGCATTCCCAGGAAACATAGATTAGAATGCTCAAGCATGTGTGTGCAGATGGAAGAATTTCTCCCTTCCTTAAGTTTCTTATATACCCCATTAGGAGGCATCTCCAAACTTTGGATTAGAGTCACTGAACTAGAACAATTAAACTGTGACGAAAAACAATTATTTGCATTTTCAAGTAAAAAACTTTATGCACACATGCTATATAGTATTAAAATATCAGTATCTCTATATTTTCAGACAGGCAAGCAAAAAGGTAAAAGGCCTTTCTTCTTTTCTTTGTAATAATGACTCTTTTATTCTGAACATAGTCTATCACTTTGAAAATAAAATAATAAAACTTGCAGACCCAAAAAGAATTCCATCAGGTCATCTTGTCTATTCCCCTTGAATCTGGAAAGGCTAAATGTTAATGCATCTTATTTAAATTGATCTGCTATTTCAAAAACTATCTTGTATCCAATTTATTCTTCTGAACAAACAGGAGGAAAGGAGAGGGGAGGTTAGAACTTTGCCCAGGTAGGCTCAATAGCGAGACCAAGTCAGATGGCATCAACTGAGAGAAAGGACAGAACTAAAAGGGTAAGAAGAGTTGGAAGACAGTTTGGAAGATCTTGGAGAAAATCACTTTATAATGAGGCAGCACAGGGGGAAAAAAAACCTTTGGATTTGGCCAATAACATAAATGAGAAGTGAGTCACCAAAAGCATTAAGTCAGTTCAGATCCATTTTGTCAAAATCAGAATGGTGCTTACCTACCTTGGTAGCACAAAATTTCTCTAGGTTTCCTTGTTGGAAAACTTTACACTGCTCAGTGTATTTCAAGAGTGAGTATGCATGTTGAGGGCAAAGTGTTGGCCATGGTGATGGCTCTTTGCGTCCTACTTCTTTGATCTGTGTTCTTCCTGATGGACTGAAGCTGCCTATGGCCTCAATGGGAGTCAATATCCTCATTTAGTACATGTTCTGGTCCTCTTTTTGGGTTATTGCACAGACTGCTGGCGTGCTTAATGTATGGTTGGATATTGGTGTTTTAGACAGAACAGGGAAGAGTTAAAAGACAGCATTCTTATTCTCATGATCTTCACTGTGTCCGCATAGCTATTTGTGCTCTTGTATTAAACTTTTGACCCCCTAGAAACTCCTCTTGTAATCTTTCTGAGAAATATATATTTTTAAATTGTTGTTTTAGAAGTGGCCAGTGCAATGTGGTATTGGGGTATACAGCAGGGTAGTTGGAAAGTCAGTCATAGTTGCCATGGACCAGCATGTCTAGGAGTTGAGCACTGGCAATCAAAATAGAAATCATTTTGTTCACAAGATGTGAAGAAATGTTTTACTTGTTGGATATGTAGCTGGCAAGACTCCATTTGGCTAGCAATATAAAGGCACATATAGATTTGGAAGTCCTTATTTTATTTTTATTATTTTATTTTTTTTGAGACAGAGTCTCACTGTGTTGTCTGGGTTAGAGTGCCGTGGGGTCAGCCTAGCTCACAGCAACCTCAAACTCCTGGGCTCAGGCGATACTCCTGCCACAGCCTCCAGAGTAGCTGGGACTACAGGCACATGCCACCATGCCCGGCTAATTTTTATATATATATTTTTAGTAGGCCAATTAATTCCTTTCTATTTTTAGTAGAGACAGGGTCTCACTCTTACTCAGGCTGGTCTTGAACTCCTGACCTTGAGCTATCCACCCGCCTCGGCCTCCCAGAGTGCTAGGATTACAGGCGTGAGCCACCGCGCCTGGCCAGATTTGGAAGCCCTTAAATGGTGCATACCCAAATCAGGTGACATTCAAATAGATTTCTCTGGAATTGTGATTGAGATGTTAAGAGATTTACAAATAAATATGGAAGGTCAGAATACGTGCAGGATGGAGACTAACTCGTATATTATTGTTGGAAAATTCATGCTTGACTAGTTGATAGCCTGCCCCTTGGAAATACTGAGGTGAATTAATTAAGATGTTTTCTGTGAGATTAGGTCAATTTTTCCTTGACTTGAATTATTACAATTTGTACATATTTCAGTGTCTGTCTTGTCATTATTTGTAGCTCTGAAATAAAGAATTCTCAGAGGATTGAAGAAATTTGGGAATATGTTCCACACTGTCCAAATAAGACTCCCTCAGGGTTGATTCCCTCAAGACATTTTAGTGGAGCAGAAAGTAATTTTAATTAAGATCTTCTTAGGCTTATAAGCATAATAAATTTGCTTCAAGAAGGAAAAAGAATATAGGATTGCAAATAAAATGAAAGAATTCATATAGGTAATTTTTTCTCCTAGATTTCTCCAATCTTAGAAATCTAAGCAGACCTTTTTTTGGAAGATGAATAAAAACAAACAAAATTAAAATAAACACATTAAAACCATTACCAATAAATGATAACCTCTCATTCACATTTACAAAAAGCAGGAACACCTAAATAAAAAATTGAATTCCTTTGAAATTTCCAAAGTCAGCTCCAATTACCTAGTTATTTTCAGAGTCTGGGAATCTCTCGTCACTGGAGCCAAAATATGCAAATTTCTTTGAAGAAACAAGTATTCACCACATGTATACATTGCCTAAGTGACGCATACACAAACTTAGGAGTTCTGGACCTTTCTTTTCTATCACTCAGATGACAATGCTGCTGACTTTTGTTGTTTTAAGAATTTACAGTCATGTAACATAGGTTGGAGATCGGGAGGATGCTACTGACCTGATGCAGGTGCCATTGTTTTGGCACAGATTATGAGCACACCAAGGGACGTGGCAGTTCTCAATGTTCTTTCCATGTCGTGCTTCATCAATGATGAAGAATTCTTTGTTGTTTACTTGAAGTTCTCGTATACAGCCTTTGAAACCATAAATATGGCTCACATTGTTATGGATCTTAACATTTTCAGGGATATGGCCAAGGAAGATTGATTCAAAATACACCTATAGGAAAAGTAACAACAAAAAAGTTTTATTATAAGGTGTTGTCATATTATGTGGGAAAGATCTAAGATGTTTGGTTCTGTAATTGGATGTTTTAATGTGTTTTTCTGTGTAAAACAGGTTGCTATTGTTGACTAGTTCAGTCACTTCTACTAGGTGGTATGATAAGTTACTTTAAAAAAGTGTCCTCATTTTACATTTCTTTTTCATTTCTAACAATCTAATAATATTTAGTACAAAAAATAGGCATACAACAAAACCTGCTGACCGATTACTTTGAAATGTATTTTTGAACTCAAGTGCTTGCATTTTAATGTGTATATTACCAAAAAACACCTAAAAATAAAATAATGTTAATTAATTATTAATAGGGCTTGAATTGTGTTTTCTTCAAATTCATATATTGAAGTTCTAATGCTCAGAATGTGACCTTCCTTAAAAATAGGGTCATTACAGATCCAGTTTGTTAAGATGAGGTCAATACTGGAGTAAGGTGAGCCTCTAATCCAATAGGACTTTTTAGACATTTATAAGGACTTTACAAGAACAATAGTCTTTTTAGGATTTTTATAAGGAAGGTTAAACACAGACAGATCTGTATTCAGGGAGAATGCCACGTGAATATGAAGGCAGAGATCAGGGTAACGCATCTACAAGCCAAGGAATGTTAAAGATTGCCAGGAAACTATCAGAAAGTAGGCAAGAGACATTGAACAGATTCTTTCTCACAGCGATTGAAAGCAAACAACCCTGCCAACACTTCGATCTTGGACCTCTGGCCTCCAGAACTGTAAGAATTGTAAGATATTTGTTTAAGCCACCCAGTTTGTGGTACTTTGTAATGGCAAACTTAGCAAACTAATACAGTGATATTATTTTTCAAATATCCTTAAATATGAGCAAATTGTATGGTGCTTGCATATGGTACTTGGAAAATAAAAACGTTACCTTTTTTTCTCCCAAAGTATGAACATAAACATGCATCAGAAGTAGAACTTTGCTTAGATTATATTTTATTCGGTTCCTTTATTCACCCTTTATTCAAAAATCAGATCAAGAAAATGCTTATGTTTGGGAAGACATAAAGAAGCCAGACCATCTCAAAAACAACCAACCCATTTATAGACAATGAGTAGAATAAAGAGACTCTGTAAAACTGGGCCTTTGATCTACCTTTATTTGGACAATACATCAGAGCCACATCCTACGTAGGAATCAATTCTGAAGTTGCCGTATAAAATGAACACTTCATAGAATATAAATGGCCCTTCGAAATCTCTTGGGCATCACACTGGAGACTAACATGCTTTCTCTGAATAACTCCAACACAGCTACATTTTTTCCTCTAGCTTTGAAATAGCTTGCCATTCTGTCAGTGCAGCTCCAGATGAAGCTGACATTTTGTGGTAATGTTGTATAAAAACTCTAGAATCCCCCTCTGTGTGGTGAAATGTACCACTATGAGAGACAA
Organism: Lepilemur ruficaudatus; assembly: GCA_963574885.1. Classification (NCBI taxonomy): domain Eukaryota; kingdom Metazoa; phylum Chordata; class Mammalia; order Primates; family Lepilemuridae; genus Lepilemur; species Lepilemur ruficaudatus. Next base: position 7,925 of record CAUYRT010083084.1, read on the forward strand.
GAAGGAACTGATACTGAGAATACAGCAAATGCACTTCTTACATCAAATACTCACTGCAGGGCTTATACTCATTGACCAGAATCACTTATATGATTTAAATTGCTACTGGATCTCTACTTTCCCACCCTCAGTAGCACACATAATTGAATTCTCATGATTTAGATGTGCATAAAATGCAACTCTCCTCAGTACGAATTTATGAGCTACAATTGAAGTCTTCTCATGAACTGGTAATGAGACCCTGCTCTTTAGAGCTGTTTGGCATATGGCAGGTGGAGGCAGCAACATTTGTGTTGCTGTGTCTCTGGTATTGCTGTTCCCAACACACACTGTCACACCCCCAGCTGACATCTGAAAAGTATTTAAATTGGTATTAGACATGCAATAAAATAGAAAACTTTCACTGCAAGATTTTAAAAACTAGAGCTAAATAATTAAGTTCCAAGTCTTGGGGAGAGGAGAGCACGAGAGATGCCCAGCAACATCACTTTACATTTACACTAATATGTACCAGTTTTATGCAAATATGCTTTTAAGGAACAGAAGCATGCTCAATTCTAGGAACATCAAAGCATCTCCTTGACCCATAACAAGTCAAATTAACTCTATGTTTGAGCTCTTGTTATTTTTTAAAGACTCAGTCTCTGCTCCTAAGTGCATTTCTTAAAATGCCCCAGAGGGTGACTATCTTTGGGTATAGTGGAAGTATAGTGGAAGGTCAGCTAAAAGTTTTAAGGTGTATCAATAGAGCCCTAGGATAGCATAGGAGTATTTTTGTTTGTTTTCACATCCCTTCTTTCTCACATGCTAAGTCAGTTTGTATTAATTGTTCTAACAAACTATTAGCTGACCTATTTCATCCGCTAGGATAAGGGACCCACTGCTAATACAATCTGTGATGTACCATGAACTTTTAGACTCAGTGCATCCAAGGCATGACCTCCCTTTCGCTGAGGATCTTTGACATCTTAGTGTATTGATCACACACCTGGAAAAGCAAACCTCTCACTGCTTTGACAAGTGTGCTGTTTTAGCACAAAACTGATAGAGAATGGAAGAATACTCTCCTTTTCTGTCAGCAGTAGGCAGATATGAGGGAAAGTCTACAGAGCTGTCTGTGATTTATTAGACCATTAAAAAACACCCAAACAATGGAAGCAAATGGCACTTGCATTTCTTCTGATCTGACGCCCAAGCTTAGTTGGAGCCCTGAAATGTCTAAAAAAGCAAATGTCGTTGGCTACACATAGATAACCATTAAAATGGTTGACTTCCTCTATTCCCAGACTTTCAATTATCCAAGAGATGACTTTTGTGTGTATAATTATTCCTCAGGAGACAGGTCTTTAAAATAAGTCTTTTCTAATAACTCCTTGTGAATCAGAGTATGAAGAATAAAGTCTGACATCAAGATATGATCTTACAAGTTAAAAGCACAGAGAACAGACATGGGCAATCAAGGAGGAATCATCTAAATAATAAAAAATATAATTGGTAACTGAGGGAAAAGGAGTTCACATCTGACAAGAGTGAAAAGAACACTCCCTTTCCTCTCAGAGTTTCTCTTTAAAGGAAGAATATAGTTACTCTTTTATAATATGTGTGAATAAAATAAGAAGATAGGCAAAGGGGAAGTAAACTCCTAAAAACCAGCAGGGTGGGGGTGAAAAGAAGCTGTTCCATTTCTTTTTTGTTCTGCTTTAATTTAAATTTAGGAAAAAATAAATAAATTTAGTGTTGGGGTACTGTATATATTTATTTAACGACATCTTGATTCAATGTTTACTTTTATTTTACATCTTCAGTTCTGTCTAAAGTTAAATGACTTTTGTTTTGATAAAATATGAGTAGGTAACTGTAAATGTACTTTTTGGTTAAGATTAAGTATCAGAGCCTACTTGTCTTTAATAATATGATAAATTATAATTTAAATAAACTGGCTTTTATTTAAGAGTCACTACCAAAGTTTTATTTTTAATATCATCTGAATTGCATGCAAATAAATTCACAACCAGAATCATTGAGTCTTGGAGTAAAGATAGATAGGAGATGTTGGGTAAAGTATTTCAGAAGAAGGATTTATTTAAGTAACTTTTCACATGTAAACAAGGCTTGAATTCTAAAAACTATTTAGAGTCACTAAAAGAGAAGGGATAAAAATACAAAAGCAGTATTTATCAAAATCTCCATCCCTTCACAGTTAAAAGATCTCTTTCTTGCTTTTCTGTGAAGTGTAATAATCTGTAAGCATATAGTGTGTTCTATATTTATTTGTATTTACTTTTAGGGCAGGGCCTCCATCCTCATCATCTTTGGATTCTCTAAGTGTCCATAGCAGTGACTTAAAAATAGGAGATTTCATACAAATTTGTTACAAATGACCTGTTTCATGAAACTCAATCCTGCTTTTTTGTGGCCTCCTGCTTGTATTTAAGGCCTGTTTTCCTACTTTATGGTGCCTTAAAACCTTGCTATTTTGCCAGATGCGGCATGTGAGAGATCCTCACTAAATACCATCCAGCAGGAATATCACATTATCATTCTATTATACTTCTTCATATTTAATATATATGGCATAGAGCACAGGACAGCGCTTACATGAAAGTTATTGAATTATGAAATTAAAGTAGTTCAGACAAGGTTATTTTTTGAACTTTGATAAATATCAGTGAAGTTCTCATTGGTCCCACACTTCACAGTTAAAATATTTGATTCTTAAGGCTTTCTGGACTAGGGAATATTCTCAAAATAATATCTTCTCACCTTGCCAAAGGTAAAACTGAGCTTTAGAAATCCAATCAATGACTTGAGTTGCTACCCTGTGAACACATTGATCTAGGAAAATGTAAATAAAAAAGGAGGGTATGGGATTGTCTATGAAGAAATTAAATGTAATTTGGGGACATAAATCATAAAAATTAGGTACAAATTAATAACATACAGGTCAGCAAGACGGCAGAATAAGAAGGCCCAGACCTTCCTTTCACTATGGAGACACAGATTCAACAACAATATATAAACCAATTCACTTTATGAGAAATCTACAAAATAGTTAAGAGGTTCCTGTGTGCCAAGCAAGCATGAAACCAGCTGCATCAAAACTGGAAGGAAAATTTGTGGTACTCACTATAGTCCCTCTCCCCACGATAGCATGGCACAATGGAGAAAAAACTCCCAGCTCCCAATTTCTTCCTGGGGAGGGACACAGAAGACTCAAACGTGTCCAGCATGTATGCTCTTTGGGGAGCTGCGCAAAGGTTTGGCTTTTGTCTTGTCTGAATCAAGAAAGGACACTACATTGGGGCTTGTGGAGAACAAAGGTGACAGTGTGGACTAACATGAACTCATTTCCCACAGTTTCTCACTCTGCCTCATCATGGAATGAGTGAGAGAAAACCCTCAATTCCCAGTTTCTCCCTAGGAAGGGAAAGAATTGGAGTGTGTGTCCAATGTTCTAGCTTTTTCGGGGGCATGGGTACTGTCTCGCTAGTTTCTATTTCACCTGTCCTGAGAACTTTGGGACCTGGCATATGCTAAATGCATGGAGCCTGCTGAGAACAAAAGAGCTGCTCAACTTGTTTGTGCTCTGGTGGACCCAGGGTACATCAGACAGAGGCTGGTATAGTTTGGTGGACTCTCCCTCAGGAAGGAGCAGGAAGAATAAAAGAGTGGAACTCACATACAATGTTCTGGATTTTTAGGGGGCTGCCTGAGAGACTGACTTCTGTCTTGCCTGATTTTGAGTGCTAATAAGACCTGGCATAGTCTAGAACCAGTGGGCTTCTGAGAATAAAGAAGAGCTGGGCAGTTTGTGGCAGCTCTAGAGAACTTGCAGTACCACAAACGGACAACAAAGGGAGCAAGAGATTATGAGCTCCTGAACAACACTGGCAAATTACTTTAACTGGGAGTTTGCATGTACAAATCCAGAGAAGACACATCCACAGAATAAGTTGGAGAGGCCCTTAGAATCTCTAGCCAGACTGATTGTTGAAAGTCCTTCCCTGTACAAAAAGCCAGTGCAAAAAGACTCAGAGAGGTGGCTGGTTTTTTCAAATAGGTGGATCCCATCACAATGTTACTAAGCAAAAGAGAAAAATAGGAAAACATGGCCCAATCAAAGGAACAAAATAAATCTCTAGAAAACAACCTTAAAGCAACAGAGGTATACGAATTACCTGACAAAGAATTCAAAATCAACCTTTTCCAAATGCTCAATGAGGTCAGGAAAATGATGCAGCAACAAAATGAGATATCACAAAGAAATAAAAAATATAAAAATGAACTAAGCAGAAATTTTGGGGCTGAAAAATATACCACCTGAATAAAAAAATTCACTAGAAGGGTTCAACAGCAGACTTGATCAGACAAAAGAAAGAATAAGTGAATTCAAAGATAGGTCATTTGAAATTATTCAGTTAGAGAAGCAAAAAAGAAACAAAGAATGAAAAAGATTGAAGAAAACAGCCTAAGGAATTTATGGAACACCATTAAGTGAATCAATATATGCATTTTAGAAGTCATAGAAGGACATGCCTGTAATCCTGGCACTCTGGGAGGTCGAGGCAGGAGGATCGCTCAAGGTCAGGAGATCGAGACCAGCCTGAGCAAGAGTGAGACCCTGTCTCTACTAAAAATAGAAAGAAATTAATTGGCCAACTAAAAATATACAGAAAAAATTAGCCAGGCATGGTGGTGCATGCCTGTGGTCCCAGCCACTTGGGAGGCTGAGGCAGGAGGATTGGTTGAGCCCAGGAGTTTGAGGTTGCTGTGAGCTAGGCTGACGCCACGGCACTCACTCTAGCCCGGGCAACAGAGTGAGACCCTGTCTCAAAAAA
>CAUYRT010083085.1:0-57254 GCA_963574885.1 Lepilemur ruficaudatus
TTTGGGGGGGTGTGGCTTATGGTTTGTTTTTGCCCCGTTGTTTGTGGTTGTGGTGTGCTTGGGTGTTGCAAATGCAATCTTGCCCTGGCAACTTTTTTTTAATTTGCCTAAAAAAAAAAAAAAAAAAAAAAAAAAAAGTAGTCACTGGGCACCTGGTGCTGCCGGGTCTAGGGAAGCTGAAAACAGAGCACTTTCCCTCACTGGGAGAGTGACTGGCAACAACTAATCTCCACAGGACGCTTCAAGAACTATATAAACACAAAGTATAAAAATAAACACAAAGACGCCACATCTCTACCACTAGGGACACCTGCTCTTCACATCTGGTCAAGTATCTTTCCAAACCAGGGCTTGGCACGTGTTGCCAGTGGTAGAGCCTCCGGCCCACACACTCCGCCCTGTTACTGTGGCACAAACACAGCCACAGACGACACTGAAACTTCAATTTCATACAATTTTCACCTGTCACCAATTTCATTCTTACTTTGACTCTTTAGGAATAATTAAAAATGTGAAAACCATTCTTAGCTGGTGTTGGCAGGATTTGTCCCAGGAGTGGTAGTTTGCGAAACTCTGGTCTGCAGCAAAAACAGAAGCAGTGACTTCTGTGCTTCCGCGCACGTGAGAGGGAAACGCGAAACGACAGTAGCGTGACAGACGGGAGGGAGGAGCCGAGGCCGTGTCTCGCAAGCTCCCACACAATGTGTCAAATGACACGTCCTCACTTAAGGCAGACGGTGATTAATTAAAGACACATCTTATAAACCCAAGGGCAACTACTAACAAAAATTTTAAAAGAGGTAAAAATAACAGGCCCATAGTGGAGATAGAATGGAAACATAAAAGGTACTCGATCCAAAAGCTGACAGAAAGAGACAAAAGGAAGACTAAGGAAGAGATGGAACAACTTGAAAATGACCAGCGACTGTGGATTTTAATCCAGCAATTCCAATAATTACATTAATATGAAGTGATTAAACACAATTCAAAGACAGAGATTGTTAGATAGCAAAGCGAGAACCAACTCTAACCACCCTGAAGACACAGACAACGCAAAAGTAGAAGGATGAACGCAGACAGACCTCGAAACAATAATCAGAAATGCAAATGTTGGACGCGCCGAGCGCTGCTGGGGAAGAGGAAGAGCGCTACACCACGACAAAGGGACACTCCGCGTGCCCAGGAGACGCACTCATCCTGAATGGTGCACACCTAACGACAGAGCTCACAGAAACCGACAGAACTGAAGAAGACACAGGCACATCTACAGCTAGACGGAATCCCAACTCTCCTCTCTCAGTAGTCCACAGAAGAGATAAATCAGAAATAAGTAAGAATATAGACTCCCACAGCACTCTCAACCAGCTTGACCTCGCTGATAACTGAGATTTATAGGATATCACATCAAAATACACATGGGACAGTCAGCAAAAAAAATTCTATTCTGGCCCAGAAAAACAATCTCAACAAATTTAATATAATTGAAATTATACAAAGAATGTTTTTTCTAATCACAATGGAATTAAAATAAAAATTAATAACAAAAAGATATCTAGAAAATCTTGACATATCTGCAATCAAACAACACACTTCTAAATAATCCATGTATCAAAAAAACCACAAAAGAAACGAGAAAATATTTACACTGAATGCAAATAAAAACACAACAAATCAGAATTTGTGGGATGCACTAAAACAGTGCTGAGAGGGAAATGTGTAACACTATATGTAATTATTAGGGAAAAATAAATGACCGAAGCTCCCAATTTAAGAAATTAGAAAATAACAGTAGTTAAACCCAAGGCAAGTATAAAAAAAGAAATGCTAAACACTGGAGCAGAAATCAATGAAATTGGAAACAGAAAAACAGAGAAAGTAAATGAAACCAAAAGTTGATTCTCTGAAAATATCAATAAAATTGATAAATCTCTAGCCAGACTGACCAAGGGAAAAAAGAGGAAAGACACAACTTACCAATATCGTCAATGAAAGAGGAGACATCACTACAGACCCTGCAGACATCAAAAGAATAATAAGGGAATGTTATAAACAACTGCATGCCTATAAATTTGATAACTTAGAAGAAATGAACCAATTCTTTGAAAGACCAAAACTCACTCAAGGAGAAACAGGTTAAGTTGACATTTCCTATACCTAGTAAGAAAATTGAATTTGTAGTTTAAAACCTTCCCAAAAAAGAACACTTCAGGCCCAGGTGGTTTCACTGGTGCATTCTTCCAAACTTTTAAGGAAGAAATGATACCAATTCTACTTGATCGCTTCCAAAATAGAAAAGGAAGGTATACTTCCCGGCTTATTTTATGAGGCCAGCATTACCCTAATAACAAAATCAGACACAGATGTTACAATAAAAGAAAACTACATATCAATAACCATTATAAGCATAGCCATTAAAAGAAATTCTCAAAAAAATACTAATAAACAAATCAAATCCAGCAATACGTAAGAAGGACAATGCAACATTACTAAGTGGTGTTTATCAGGGAATGTAAGGCTTTTTCAACATTCAAAAATCAATGCAATTTGTCATATCAACAGACTAAAGAAGAAAAATCTTACGATTACATCTCAGTAGAGGCAGTAAAACATTTGAAAAAATTCGACATCATTCATGTTAAAAAAAATATTCAGCAGGTCAGGCATAGTGACTCATGCCTATAATCCCATTGCTTTGGAAGGCTGAGGTTGGAGGATCGCTTGAGGCCAGGAGTTCAAGACCAGCCTGTGCAACACAGTGAGACCTATTTCTACAAAAGGAAAACATTTAAAAATTAGCTGAGCATGGTGGCTCACGCCTATAATCCCAACTACTTGGGAGCTGAGGCAGGAGGTTACAGTGAGCTGTGATTATGCCACTGCACTGCAGCCTGGGCGACAGAGTGAGAAACTGTTTCTTAAAAAAAAAAAATTCAGCAAACTAGGAATAGATGGGAACTTCCTCAATCTGATAATAGGACTCTATCCCCCCAAAATCCCTGTAGCTAACAACATACATACGTAATGATGAAACTCTAAATGTCTTTCCTCTGAGATGAGGGATGGCCAAGGGCAACACCTCTCGCCCCTTCTACTCAACACTGTACCGAAGGTCAATGCAACAAGGCAGGAAAGGAAATAAAACGCTTGGAGGTAGGAAAGGAAGAAATAAAACCATATTTATTCACAGATGTTATCATTGTCTATTTAGAAAATTCCAGTTTACAAAAACTACTAAACTACTGATAGTAAATATGTTTAGCAAGGTCAGAAGATACAAGGCCCATAAGAAAAACTAACTGTATTTCTCTGTACTCAAAATCAACAATTAAAAATTGAAATTTTTTTTTTTTTTTTGAGACAGAGTCTCACTGTGTTGCCCAGGCTAGAGTGCCATGGAGTCAGCCTAGCTCACAGCAACCTCACACTCCTGGGCTCAAGCAATCCTTCTGCCTCAGCTTCCCGAGTAGCTGAGACTACAGGCATGCGCCACCATGCCCGGCTAATTTTTTTTTATACATTTTTTTAATTGGCGGATTAATTTGTTTCTATTTTTAGTAGAGACGGGGTCTCACTCTTGCTCAGGCTGGTTTCGAACTCCTGACCTTGAGCGATCCTCCCGCCTCAGCCTTCCAGAGTGCTAGGATTACAGGCGTGAGCCACCGCGCCTGGCCAGAAATTGAAATTTTATAAAGAGTAGAATTTAGTATAGCCCCAAACCCAGGAAATATCTAGGGATAATTCTAACAAAATAAGTATAAGATCATATGCTAGATACTAAAAAACAATGATGAAAGAAATCAAAGACCTAAATAAATAGACACCTCCAGGTCATGAATCAGAAGACACAATGTTGTTAAGGATGTCAGTATTCTCCTCCAGATCAACCTAACATTCAATATCATCCAACCAAAACGCCAGTAGGAGTTTTTTGTAGAAGAGATAAGCTGATTCTAAAATTCTTACAGAAAAGCAAAGGAACTGAGTAGCAAAAACAATTTTGAAGAAAACGTGGATGGACTTACACTCCCTGGTTTCAGGCACAACTATAAAGCTATGGAAATGAAGACGGTGCAGTGTTGGTGAAGGACAGACACATGATCAGTGGAGCAGAACAGAAAAGTGCAGAAGCTCCACGTGCCTATGGCAGCTGCTCACCGGCGGAGTGAAAGGCAGCTCAGTGCACACAGGACAGTCTTCGCAACCAACGGTGGTGAAGAAAGTGTTCACCCACATGCCAAAAAAAAAAAACCCTCCAGCCCATACCTCACACCGTATATAAAAACTCACTGAAGGCCGGGCGCTGTGGCTCACGCCTGTAATCCTAGCACTCTGGGAGGCTGAGGCGGGAGGATCGCTCCAGGTCAGGAGTTCAAAACCAGCCTGAGCAAGAGCGAGACCTCATCTCTACCAAAAATAGAAAGAAATTAATTGGACAACTAAAAATATATAGAAAAAATTAGCCGGGCATGGTGGCTCATGCCCGTAGTCCCAGCTACTCAGGAGGCTGAGGCAGAAGAATTGCTAGAGCCCAGGAGTTTGAGTGTGCTGTGAGCTAGGCTCAGGCCACGGCACTCACTCTAGCCTGGGCAACAGAGTGAGACTCTGTCTCGAAAAAAAAAAAAAAAACTCACTGAAAAAGATTAATAGACCTAAACATAAAACTGAAGACTATCTTAGAAGAAAATATAAGAGAAAACCTTTGTGGTCTTGGACTAGCCAAAGATACCAAAGGAAAAAGTCGTAAAATTAAAAACTGGTAACTGGACTTCAGTAACATTAAGTGTTTCTGCTCTTGAAAAGATGCTGTTAAGAAAATGAAGAAATAAGCTCCAAAGATGGAGAAAATATTTGCAAAACATGTATCTGTTAAAGGATTCATATTCATAATATATGAAGAACACTTAAAACTCAGTAAGATGACAAAAACTTTAATAAACATCAAAGGGAGGAAGGGAGGGAGAGAGCGAAGGAGGGATGGGAGGGGGAGGCCTCCAGTGCGTGGGGAGAGCAGGGAAAGACAGACAAAGGGGGTTTTCAGGGCGAGGAGTAGCTGGTTTCCCAGAGGACACCTTTTCATACAGCTCTGACTCTTAGGCCCCATCACCATGCACGCACCCCAAAAATCAATAATTAAAGTCAACCAAGGTGTGGGAGGAACGCACAATGGAATACTGACAGTAAGAAAACCACACTTGTGCTAGAGACGAGTAATATCGACCACACTGCACGTGGCGGGAAGAAAACACCGACCTGACCTACGTGATTTTAGCAAATGGTGTTGTCACCGGACACCACAAGGCTGGAGACGAAAGGGAACAGCAAACCTGTCCTCCCGGGATGTGGGCGTGTCCGGGTAACCACATCTGCATACAGGCGGTTGAACCACTCAGAGATCACGCAGATCGTGGGAGCCAGTCTCTCCCCGGCAGGGGAGCAGTGACAAGGACAGGCTAAGAGGAACCCTGTCGTTCAGTGTGAAAAAGTGGCTTAAAACCTGGAGGTATCGGTGTGAAATCGTGGTTTTTAATGCATACACAGAGGTTGAAATATATAGGAGTAGAAATGAACATGCATGTGTGTGGATGCAGGGTTAACAAATACAAGGATTTCCTAGCTCCGCCTGCTGGGGACACAGGGACAATGACACCCGCAGCAATCAGCACACCCACCACCCAAGGCAGTTTCCGACTACCGCTCTGGAGTGAAAGGAACCGGGGCTCCTTGATGATGCTGATACAGTAAAATGCAGAAACTAAACCATTAAATACAGAAAATGTAACTGAAGTAAGACCAAGATCAACAATGTCCTTCATATCAGCAAATTTCAACCTGAGACACCCTTAAAATAAAAAGATTCATGTTATCCCAATGAACCGTCCTCACATGCAGCTCAGAAAGGCTGGCACAGCGGTGGCAGGGACGTAAGCACAAGGACGACGGCTAACAGGTGCGTCTGTCCCCTCCCAGGCTGTGGGCTACACGTGCTTCAGAATTCAGAAGCTTCAGGTCTCAGAGAGGTGATTTCGTGTGAGAATCACAGCTACACAGTAAGGCCAAGGGCAGCATCACGAGAAAACACCGTTGACTCCCATGCAGTGAACCTTCCCACACAGTGGACAGGGTCAGTGACGGCCTCGGTCAGCTCAGGATCTGTCAACCAGGCGAACTCGTGACAACCCGAGTTTTGTAATGGAGTTGAGGACGGAAACCAACTTGCTGTTTTCAGAGATTTCAGAATCATAGAGAACAGACCATGGATGATCAGAAGAGACGGAATGGGAGGTTCGCAGAGCACTTTATAATCACACACACTGCGATCCTTCACAGAGACCCGGCTCTCAGGCACCGGACAACAAGGAAGCGAGTTCTGCTTTGGCAACGCCACTGCACGATCCGCCTCCTGATCCAAGGAGCACAGGGGGGTTGTCTTGGGATCTGGATCTGGACGGATCCACCAAGACAAAGGACAGGAGACGTCACGTGCGTAACGTCTTGCCTCTGAGACCACTGCACGGGGGGCTGGCCGTGCTTCCTAACTCCTGGGCTTGGAGCCATTCCTGTGATTCTCTGAGACATCTCGTGTGTTCCCCTTTTGGAACCTATGATTAGCCAGCATAGATCTCTATTTTCAAAGAACCCTAACTGACACAGTTGGGAGGAAGGAAGGGAGGTTAGGGAGAGAGGCAGTGACAGAGAGAGAATGAACCAAAGAGGAGGAAGAGATGTTGAAAACAGCTTCATGGAGGAAGCACCCGGGGAGGAGCAGACACCCCAAGCATAGGAACAGGTGGGTGTGGGGGGAGGGGCTGGAAACAGGCCAAGCAGAAGGCAGAGGGGCTCGCGTCAGAGGAAGGCTGGGAACGCCGACCTTCCCTGGGAGGTTTGGCAAATCATCCATAACTCCAATCCTAGAAATGGATCCTCTCCTCAGCAGCGTGCTCGGGGACGGACAGGCCTGCCGGGCATGCTGTCTACACCCCCTTCCTGAAGGTCGGCGTCAAGTCCTGAACTCCCTGCAGGGCCGCAACGGCGCAAAGGAAGCGACCGACAGTCGTCCACAGCACTGGCCACATCCACGCCCGTGCATCTCAGCTGACGGCAAGCACATGGTTGGAGCCCACGCGTGCAGACTGGCACACCTCTCCTTCCCCTGCCCACCTGCTTGGCTTGATCTTGACCGGGCAGGGTCTTGACTGCGGAGGAGGCGAGTTGTAGTGTCATTTTATTTTCTACCCCAATCAGATCAAATTATCGACATGTTGGTGTCCTGGCGTGGGAAGAATCCGCTGTGTTACGCATTCAGGCTTCCCTGGAATGTCCCCCTCCACCCAGTCCCTTAGCGCTGCCGTCCCCAACCCCCAGGCTACAGGCGGTACTGGTCCATGGCCTGTTAGGAACTGGGCCACACATCACCACCTGAGCTCTCCACCCCCATCCGTGGAAAAACTGTCTTCTCTGAAACGTAGGAACCGGGCCGCACAGCAGGAGGTGAGCAGCAGGTGAGCAAGCGAAGCTTCATCTGTATTCACGGGTGGCCCCATCACTCACGTCATCACATTAGCGCCGCCTCCCCTGAGCTCTGCCCACCCCTAACCCCTCGTGCCTACAAAAACTGTCTTTTTGACAGTCGAATGAATGACAGTTGAATGAAACCGGCCCCTGGTGCCAAAAAGGTTGGGGACGGCTGCCTTGGCGTACGACCCGCAGGGCAGAGACTAACTTGCCAGACTCCTTGGCAGCATGAGAGGGCGGCCGGAAGTGTGCAAGATGATGTCATTTTACCCTGAACAGGTTTCGGGGAGCAAAGCCTCTGCAGTGAGTTACCACTCAGAGAGCATTGAAAACCCAGGAACACACTGAGTCTGTTATAACCTGTAATAATCTGACATAATTCCAGACAGTAGGATGATGGCCCAAGACTCACACCGAGTCTGCTTAGGAGGGTTTTGCCATGACTGTGAGTGTTGGGGTAACACACAGCAGTTGGTGACCAGGTGCACAGCTGGGGGAGGCATCGAAGTCAGGAAGAGAAGGGGGAGGACAGCCGGACAGAGCAGGGGACGCAGGAGGCAGAAGAGCGGGACGAGAGAGCCCAGGGTTAGGCACGGGTTGGGAGAGCTGCCTGGGGAAGACCCTGGGGCAGCGCATCTCTGCACCAAGAACGGGCAAAGCTGGTCCTTGGTCCCTCAACTGCACTTTGCCGTGGGAAGGTTTCCCACCACCAGACAGTGATGGTGCTGCTGTAACAGCGTGAGGCCCGTGAGCTCCTCAGACACAACTTTGTGTTCCGTTTCCCTTTCCCGTCACCTTCCACACTCCGTGCTCCAGGGCCTGCAGGATGCGGGAAATGGTTCTGAATTCCAGGGCCTCAGACACGTAGGAAGAACCCAAAAGTCTGGGGTTGATGAGATCAGGATGGTTGCAGATTCTCTGCAATTTCATCAGGACGTGAAGGACACTGACAAACTGTCCGCTTTTCAGAGCTTCCTGAGTTCTGCAGGGAATTGTAAGAAAAAACACGTCAGTTTCAGGCTCATTCAAAACTCTGAAAGATTTCCACTCTCTGGGTCCTTCCCTCTAATGGAGGATGGGGCTTCTGGGGGAGATGGCGGCTGAACACAGGCATCAGTGTCACTCCGCGCCAGACCCACAGACACTTCCATAAAGGGATTTTTAAAAGACATGAAACTGCAGAGATGAGGACACTGGTGTGGTGGACACAGGGACAGAATTTCAGCAGCTACGGTGTGGGTCAGGGGTCCCAGACTTGGCCACTCCAAACAGCCAGACCCCGACCTGACGGTGGGAAGCACAGAACAAGCCTAGTGTGATCACCAACCCCACAGATGGACCAGGAGCTGCAAAGCTGGGTCCTTGTGGGGCAGAGAGGACGGGCACGCTGAGAGGAGGGGACGCTGCTGCAGCCCGTCAGACAAGCGGCCGTGTCCCTAACCCTCCCCACTCCTGGCCACCGGAGGACGCCCCTCCCTCGCCTCAGCAAAACTCAGTTACTGTGGGGGGTGAGAGCAACACGGCAGGTGCCGAGCGAGCACACACCACAGGTGCCAAGAACCCCCAGCTCTCTTCCCTGACGCACTGTGTGGAAGGCGGCAGCCAGTTTTACTCTCTGGGCAAATGAACGGCTCCTCCTTGGAGCTCCAATGCCACGCAGCAGTGCCTTTGGGGTCCTCCCACAAACAGCCAGCCACATCCCCCTACTGGAGCTCACAGGTGACAATCCCCACCCAGATCCACAGAATTCCCTATCAGTGTCTTAGTCCTTCACTTTAAACATGAGCAGACGATTCAGGATTATCAGATATCTGAGAAAAGCCCCTAAACCCCTAAAATAAAAGATTAGAGACCAGAACAAACAAACAAAAACAATTTCAGGGAGAAATACAGTCTGCAAGAAGAAATGTTTAAATTGTCATTAATTTCCTCAGGGAGATAAGAGAAAATATTAATACATTCAGGAAATAAAAGCAGAATGCCAATAAAAGCAAACATTGTAGAATTTTTTTAAAAGTCATGATATTTGGGTTCAAAAATAAATTGAAGAAGTCTCCCAAAAAGTGAATCTCCAGTGCTAAGAAAGCGATGGAGAATAAAAGAGAAAAGACAGGGACATAAGTCAAACAGCTCCAGAGATGACACATCATCTGCATAATTTGGGGTTGAGAGAGACAGTGAGAGTGAGAGCAGCAGGGGATGGAAAGAGGCAGAAACTTCAGTGAAGGAAATCGCCAAAGAAACCAATTCAGTGTAATTTGCCAGAACGGAGGACATTTCCAGATCACTGCAGCTCACAGAGTGCCCCGTCCAGGTGTTGAGTGTGGACACAAACAAGGCATGCTCCCTTAATACTTCAAACACCATGGAAAACAAAAATTTTCCACAAGCTTCCAAAGGCAAAAGGTAGACCACAGACACCGATCGGAAATATTAGAATTCTACAGACTTTTCGACAGCAACTATGGAAGGTAGAAAAAGACAATGGAGCAAAGCCTTAAAAGTTCAGAAGGAAAATGTTTTCCCAACTAGAATTCTATACCCAGCCAGACTATCAACCAAGTGTGAGGTTACAATAAGGACTTTTTAAAGATGGTTTGTCAAAAATATTTCTCTCTTCCTGTATTCTGTCTCAAGAAGCTGCTGTTCATCAACAGAGTAAGTAGGAATAACAGACAACAACAACACAAGAAGACACGGGACCTAGGAAGCAGGAGACCCAACACAGGAGAGAAGCAAAGGGAGCCCAGGACCACAGGTGTCCCCCAGACTCAGACGGCGGCCAGTCCCAACCAGAGCAGAGTCACTCAAGGGACAGACACGCTGCGAGCTGTCATTGTCACGGTGCCTGCTTCCGCTGCACAATCTCTCTACCCTGAGGGCAGATGTCTGAGTGGAATTGGCCCAGATCAGCCTCTGGGTTTGGCCCCGGTCACACGCCGATGAGCCTCTGCCACGCCCTCGTCTGTGGGCCGGCAGCCGATGCTCACGTCTCCCTCACAAGTGCTCTGCTTTGACCTGCTCTTGAGACAGGAGGGGAAGCCGCAGAGAACCTGGAAGCTTCCCAAGGTCAGGAGACGGAGCAGCCCGAGTCCCCTGACCATATTCCTGCCAGAGGCCCTGAACCCAGAGCCCAGTGTTCCCAGGACTCTGTCCTGGACATGGCCGTGGACTTCCCCAGAAAGAGTTCCTGTCAATTCTCAGAGACACTGGAGCCTGTGTGTGTCCCCGCTCTGCCAGAGACCTTCATCTCACACCGGCAACGTCTCCCTCTCCCCTCACAGCGAGGTTAGTGCTCACTGCTTTGTATTCACTCGCACGCGGTAACTATGGATGGAGAATTACGACAGCCGATAAGGGGGAAAGATTAGAAACACTCTTGGCTCTTAATGAACTCAGACATGTAAATAGTTACTGGATAATAATATAAATGCACTGATAGAGTTATGTTTATACAACTAGTTCCTAATGTTCACGCTCTTTCAAAGAGATCTTGAGTTACATAGCTAATCTTGAGCTACTTTGTGCTCTTTCATTTTTTAATAACCTACTTAATTGATGGTTAAATGACTTACATTTAGCCTCAATTTGAATGTAATCTGAAAAGACACTCTGCAAATTCAATCTTAACAAGCACAATTTACGGCTGCAGTCCCCAGTCCCGGGCTGTGGACCAGTACCGGTCCATGGTCTGTTAGGAACCAGGCCACACAGCAGGAGGTGAGCAGCAGGCGAGCCAGCGAGTGAAGCTTCATCTGTATTTACAGCCGCTCCCCATGGCTCGCGTCACCGCCTGAGCTCCGCCTCCTCTCAGGTCAGCAGCGGCATTAGATTCTCTTAGGAGTGTGAGCCCATGTGCATGGGTGGGATCCAGGTTGCACACTCCTTATGGGAATCTGATATCTGATGACCTGAGTTGGAGCTGAGGTGGTGATATTAGCGCCGGGGAGTGGCTGCAAATACAGATTGTCATTAGCAGAGAGGCTTGACTGTACGATAAATGTAATGCGTTTGAATCATCTGGAAACCATCCCCCCACCCCTCACCCACCAGTCCGTGGAAAAATCGTCTTCCATGAAACTGGTGCCTGGTGCCAAAAAGGCTGGGGATCAGTGGGTTAGGGGTAACGAATATGAGTGACTATGCCAGTACTGAGGAATAAAGAGATCACGTTACACCATTTCCATCTGTTCGTTCCATGTCTTACCATGGCTGTAGTATCACGTCTTCATACAAGGCCTTCTGACGATTAGAAAGACGGCATTTTAGCACATGTTCGTATTTCTTAGTCAGCTGCTTTTCAACATCTCGTTTGGATCTCCGTAAAATAAACGGTTGTATCATCTAAAGACAGCATAAGTTTCATTATAATTCACATGGAACCTGTTACTTTTCAAATAACATCATAATAAAAGATTTATTGAGTTATTTTCTTTTTTTCCCTTCCTTTTTTTTTTAACTGCACGTGGTCTATAAAAAAGTGTGAATTCTTAGGTCAATCCATGATATGCTGTGGGGTTGGAGGTACCGAGTGATTTAAGGGGAAAATACAGTTGTTATTGTCATTTCTTAAGTGTCACCGTAAACGCTCATCTCTCTCTGTCCCTGCCACTCCCTGAGCTACAGGTGCATAGACTTTCTCCTGAGCTCATGGCACCTCCCAGCCCACATGTTCTGAGCTCCTTCCTGGACCAGAAAAACCCCCTGCCCAGCACCTGTGAGCTGCCACCCTTTCTCTCATTTAAGCCTCATGTCTTCCTGACAGACCTGCCCCAAAGGAAACGAAGTAGGCAAAGCAAAGACGCGGCTGAGAGCTAACGCCATCGCGGCCACGCCAGGCGCCAGGGTCCCCCCAGCTCTCCCAGGTGCAGACTCTACTCCTGCCGAGCCCAGGGGACTGAGCACCACTGAGTGAGACGTAAACAACCTCTCTTTTCTCCTCTACTTATTTCATCTACAACTAAATAACAACGGGGGAGAAGTCAGAAAAATGCTAGAAAAAACTTGGGAGATCAGCGTCCATCCCCAAGTCCTGCTGTGTGTGGAATGTGGCTGCCACCGAAGGTTGTCTGACGCCCCAGTGAGACCTCGGGAGCCAGTGGCTCGGGCGAGCGCGAGACGGCGTACTCTGTGCAGCCGGATGACGAGCTTGTGGCAGTAGTCCTGGTTCTCCTCGCTGGCTGTTTTCACCGGGAAGTCCGATTAGGGCCTGGAGATGCCGGGGATCAGGAAGTGCACCAGGGTCCACAGCTCCGGGAGGGTGTTGTGCAGAGGGCTGTCTATCAGCAGCAGGCGGTGCTGGCTGTGGAAGAGAAGAAGAGCGTGTCCCGTCTCTCCTCACCACACCCATGATGCTCAGTCCCACCCGGTGGACTCCGTGTTGCAGGAGGTTGGCCACGCGGAGTGGCATCTGTGGGAGCTACGGCAGCACTGACGGATGCGTGTTCCAGGACCACTCGGCCGTGCTGGGAAACACGCACAAGTCCTCGTAACACACGAGGAGACCCTCGTGCAGGACTCGACACTCCTGGGCGGACCTTCCAGCACCAATGCTGCAAACACACACTGAACACGCAGCACAGAAGCTTCCCCAAAGCCGTGTCTGCTAGAACAGTGTCACGGCATAGCCCAAAACATACTTCTACCTGCTAGCACCAACGTTCTCAGACCACAGATTCAGAGGCAGAAATATTTATATCATCTGTGCTACTGGATTTTTTTAAACATTCAGTCTTCAAATAATTTCCTTGTGGATTTAGCCAAATCTATTACTCACTTAAAGAATATCTTTATTTCTTTTATGTCTTTATGTCCTTAACCCAAAATATATGGAAACTTTCCTTCTGTCAAACATTTTCTCAAATTTGTTTCTTCAGCTAAATTTTAAAGTCCTTTAATTACGAATGTCAAATCCTGTGACAGCAAACACTGTTAAAGTCTGTGCGACAAACCTGTCTAACCTTCCAGCCACTGGCTCACATTTTAAGGCAATAATTGATATAACCAACTCTAACATAACCTCGTAATCTAGATCCTTCCTTAGCTTCATCCAAGATCTTCTAACACTGAGTCATAGGCATCAATGCTTTTTCTGTGCCGGGTTCTCCCAGGAAGCAGCTAAACTAACATCTTTAATAATAATTTCATGCATTCTTCAGATGAGTTTAACTTCTTTCAACTACTAAAATGTCACTTAATGAATAAGTATCTGGCATGCCCTTGAATGACAGCCTAAGAAATTAAGTACAAATTTTGTGCCTTTTTTTCCAAAAAGGAATCTCCTTTGCACTGGAATGATCTTTAAAGTTTTTATTTCTAGTTATTATAAAATTACAAACGCTTCAGACAGGTATGAGCTGATTTCCAGACAAATGATTGTAACATGAGGCTCTGAAGTCACACCAGAGGACTCCCGGGACAGTGAAGGATGCTGTCACCCCGCCCCAGACCATGTGGCCACGCAGCACAGCCGTGTGGCGGGTTTTATGTGTCACATGCACGCTCACACACGTGCATGCGACGACCATCCCCAGCCCGAATTTCCCCGCAGTCGCTGCTGCTGTGGGGTAGCGACAAAAGCCCAGGAGGACCTCCCAGTGCCTCTCCGTCATGTTCTTTATCTGCTGCATCTCGTCGACCACGAGGTACTTCCAGTGCAGGCGGGCGAGGGCGTGGTGGTCTCTGAAGAACTGCTTGAAGGAGGTGACACAAATGTGGAAGCTGTTGGGCTCCATCCATCCCTTCAAAAGAAACGAGCTTGTCACTGACTCTGTGTGCAGTGACAGCATGTCACTCATTTGCTCATGAATTCTGCAAATGTCCGCTGACATGCGCCGCGCACGCCCTCAGCTCTGGGGGAGGATCGCTGAGTAAGGTGGCCTGGGCCCCACCTGTCCCTGCAGAGAGGACAGGCCAGTGAGCTCACAGGGCCGGGGCCGCCTGCGGGCAGCACAGGCGCAGAGGGGAGAGTCCTGCCAAGCTGGGGCGCAGTCAGGGCCAGGGCCAGGCTGAGGGTGGGTCGGGAGGTTGGGCAGAGGGACAAGGTCCAGTGAGACAGGAGGACGAGTGCAGGGGGTCCCTGCACAGAGGGTGACAACAGCTGACAACAGTGCGTCGTATTCTTGAAAATGACCAAGAGGAGATTTAAGTGTTCTCACTAACAAAGGTGTGAGGTGATGCACACGTCAACAGCTCAGTCCATTCCACAATGCACACACATTTCAAAATAACACATTATATGTGATAAGTACACACAGTTTTTGTCAATTAAATAAATGAATAATAGAGCAGATGCTATCTACCCCTCTCTCCTGCCTCCACCTGCCTGGCGGTAGTCCCGGCCCTCAACCCACAGGGGCCTCCCGTGTATGCCCAAGACCTTCCTGCCCCGCCCTGTCCTGCCCTGTGTCCTTTGTGGACACACCCTTGACCCCGCTGGCTCTGGGCGCTGGGCCATGGGACTCCCAGCCGCACTGCCCGCCCGCCCAGACCCCCAGACCGGCATGGACATGCCCGGTGCTCCGCTGTGTCCTGCACTCTCGCTCCAGGGCCCTTCATTGGTTCTCCTCAAGTTTCCTAACCCGGGGCCCTTCACACCCCAGAGGGCCCTCCTGACGCTGCGGCAGGTGTGTGGAGCAGCAGGCCTGCACCCATGGGGACGTGTCCTCCATGCGGCTCGGCTGCCCTTTGACCCTGAGACCCTTCCTACAGAATGCATGCGGAGCCAAGTGCACTTGGGTGCCGGTGTGGCCCGTGCTACTGCTAACAACTCTGCATCCCGGCATCTGCTCTGACCACGTGTATTAAGTACACTTTTAACAGCAGGAACGCAGCAAAGAGCACGTGTACTTGAACTTGACAGACATTGCCTAGTTTCTCCCAAAGCGGACGTCTGCGCTGCGCCGGTGGTGCCCACGCCTTGACCAACGCTGGGCACGCCCCCCAAAGCTTCAGGCTGCTTCGATTTGTGTTTCTTTGCTTTCGAGTGCAGCCAACATCTTTTCTTGGACGTGTTTATGTGTCTGGAAAACGCTTGTTTATTCCTCTCACCCATTTTCCCCCTGGGTTGCTCATTATCTTCTTACTGACGTGTAAGAACTCTTCATAATTAAGAAAACTACACCTAGTATTTGTTTTATATGTGTGTGTGTGTGTACATATGTCACACTATTTTTTTCCATCCTGGCATTGGTGAAATGTACTTGAGCGTGTGGTTTAAATGCTGATGGGAAGGAGTCAGTACCAAGATGATTAAAGACAGTGGAAAGGGAGGTGGGAGGTTCCTGGAAGACAGAGGAGAAACAGGCCCAGTACTGAGTGGGATCAGGTGGACGGGAGAGCCTCTCCCACCAGGGCCCTGAGCTCAGTGTGTGACTCCCTCACCAAGAAAAGGTAAAGTAATCGCTTATTTTTAAAATGAGTAACATAAATCATACAGAAACTATAACATCTGCAAGAAATAATCAGTGAGTACATATATAGAAACCCATTTGTAGGTTCTGTGAGAAAACCCTACAGGAGACATTGACTCATCATGACTGACTGACTTAAGAAAAAGAAATTAGCCAGGCGTGGTGGCGCATGCCTAGAGTCCCAGCTACCGGTAGGCTGAGGCAGGAGGGTCACTTGAGCCCAGGAGTTGGAGGCTGCTGCAATGAGCTATGATATGCCACTGCACTCTACCCGGGCGAGAGTGAGACTCTGTCTAAAAAAAAAAACAAAAAAAAAAAAACAAAAGAAAAGAAAAAGAAATGAATCCAAGCTGCTAGGCACACTCACAAGCAATATTAACGGTAGTAATATTACTTTGGAGCACACTGTACATTTATGATCAAAGGCGTATTTCACAAGGCGATGCCAGCGTCATTCTTTCCAACAACACCATATATGCCCATGGGCTCTTCCTTGTTCTTGACCCTCTTAGGAAAGAGACCCCGAATCTCCCCTGGAAACCCCGCCAAGGTTTATTTCTTAAGAACGTTCACCAGAAAGAAACTCTCCCTCTCACCAATCCAAACACCTGGTGCCTCAAACCAATCTCCCTTCTCTCACCTGTCCTCCCCCCACGGTGCAGCAAGGCGGGAGCAGCAGGAAAGGCGACTATCCGCACGCGCCCCCAAACCCACAGACACAGACCGGGTGCTGGCGCAGTACCTGTCTCTTCGCCCTGCGCCCTCGTGGGCGGCCGAGGTACAGAAGGACCTTCAAGCCGGGGCACCAGCGCTTCAGCTCCAGCTCCCACTTCAGGGTGTTCCGGCTTCTGGCCACGATGAGGTGGGGGCCCCAGTTCCCTGCACAGAGAGCGAGGTGGGAGAGCTCACGGGAAAGGCCACTAGAAAGCAAAAATCATGAACACTGACTTGGTCAATGATATGGGTCACGCTGTGCTTTCTGTAGAGGTACTTTATAAATATTTATTGAAACAAGGATGGAAAAAAGGAAATCACTTTTCAGACAATTAGGATTCTATGAAAGTCTCATATTTCCTACCGAGGGTTGGAACTGAACAAAGCTGAAACAGCTTTTCCTTTGAGATGCCATGCCGGTAAAATCAACTGACCCTCATCCAAAACGTGACTGCTGGGTGGTCTAAACATGTGGCCACATCTCGAGGTCACGTGGAAACCCGGCCTGAGCGGGGGCCACAGGCCAGGCTTCGCGGACCCTCTCACCTTCGCTGCAGGCCAGATGTGCAAAGAGCGCGATGACCTGCACCGTCTTCCCCAGGCCAGCGTCGTCCGCGAGGATGCCGTTCAGCTTCCTCTTGTACAGCTTCGCAAGCCAGTCCAGCCTGATCTGCTGGTATTCCCGCAGAGCTCCGTAGAGCAGAGCCAGGGTGTTATGCTTAACCTGTGTGTACAAACAAAACGAAACAAAAGAGGCCACAACAAATGCACATGCTTTTCCCTTTTGATTAAGGGAGAGTGCTACCCATGGCCTCCGGTCTAGGTAGCTATGCTGTGTCTGCTAGCAAGTGCTCTCCTCAAATTAACACAAGTCAGCCAACCAACGGGCACGGCAGAATTAAAACTATGCTATTTTTGGCAAATATGGCTAACGATATCTCCCTTCCGTGTTGCGTAGGAGCTTAGTAAAGACACTGGGAATGTCCACTAGGCACCGACGCCATCAACAAGCAAAACCGTACCGCTGTCGTGACGTGAGCACTGCCTTTGGGCAGCAGCACCTCTGCCGCCGCCGCCACCTCCGCGATGTCCCTCGCGTGCTTCCTGGCGACGCTCGTCCTTTCCCCGCCGCGGCACTGGTCCATGCTGAGGAGCGAGTCTATGACAACCACTTCCTCCTTCCCTCTGACCTTCGGAGTCTGTTCCATGTCTAGGGACACACAGGGGATAACTCCAGAGACTGGGGTTACCACGGTTGGCCCTCCGCACCCACAGTTTACATGTCCACAGTCTCCGTACCCACAGTTCCCACGTCCACAGATTCAACTACCTGCAGATCAAAAATATTCAGAAAAAAACTAATAAAAAATACAAGTATAAAAATAGAGTGTAACAACCCTTACAGAGCAAGTGCACTGTGTGAGGTGTCACAGGTGATCTAGAGAAGAGTGAGGGTGTGCAGGAAGGTGCGTGTAGGCTACACCGCTTTACACCAGGGACTTGTGCACCGTGGATTTCGGTGTGGGGGGTCCTGGGGGACGACTCTACCTATGGATTGTTAACATTGAATGTTTTCTAGAAATTAACAGATATACAATTTTTAAAAATAAGACTGCTTAATAATATCCATGTTTCTGGAGTTATAAAGTCAAGTGCCTGTTACTTTGATGGGATGGTCTAAATTTTTAAAAGTCTGAAATTAAGTAAATCATCCATAGGAGAAGAAAATTCTTGGGATGCATAAAAGCTTGTTGGAAACATCCAAAATTCAGCAATTCATGAAATTTCTTCTCACTGCAAGTGAGAGGCGGCCAGCTGGGTCAGAGCACAGCCGGCTTCTGAGCAGCTGTTTAAAGACGCTGCCTGAGGCCCGGCGCTCACCCGCAAGTCTGCACAGTCTCAGGAGCTGAAATCGTGAATGTCTGCTTCCAACAGTATTTAAGGACTCAAAAAGTTAAATACTTTTCCTAGCACAAAATAAATTATAATTTAAAATTTCCAATTTATAAACTGAATTGTTAAAATGCAAGTTGGAACATGTGTTATTGTGGTCTTTCCAAAAAAACACCTTTATCATGAAATTACGTCTGGGCATATGACTTTATTTAAACTTAAACTCAAGACTACAAGGCTGGAGTTGCAATATGTACACAAGAGTGTAAACAATCTGCTAAAAGCAGAAGTGACCCATTTTAGTAACCTGTGATTTAATTCACTCAAAAAATCAGTTTCCTTACACAGAGTATCATATTTAAAATAACTCAACACTGTTTTCTGATTATAAAAAATTGCTTAACGCAGAAAATTTGGAAAGCACAAATGACTATGAAGGAAACCAGTGAAAATGTCACGACGACACTTAGAAGCACAAATGCGAGTCTTTTCCTTCACGCCTGTCTTGAACCTCACAGTGCAGAGCCACTGTCAGAGTCACCTTCCTCACTGGCTGATCCTTCGCTCCCGAGGTCAGGCTGGGAGGCCTGTCCCAGGCTGTCAGGCCACCGTGAGTTCTCCACAAACGCCCCTTCGTACAGCTTAAGCAGGTCGTCCAGCGGCAGGTCAGCTGGGGACGGCAGGAAGGACAGACACTGTTTAGGCTTTTCCCTTTCACAGACAACTGGACTTCACTGCACACTCTCTGCATGGGGTGCAGCGGGTATCATGGCGCAGGCGCTGTGCCTGGATCTGCTCATTCTACAGCTGTGTACCCAGGTCACCACGGCACAGGCACTGTATGTGCCCACGTGAGCTGGAAACAGAGGGCAGGGCGAGGGCTCGGCAGTGGTGACGCTTCGGAAGAAGGCACCACACGCAAAGGCTGCCGCACACACCGGGGCTCACACCGCAGGCCACATGCTTCCCGTTCACCACTGCCAAGGGGTAGGGGGTTAGCAGACTTCAAGGAGGACGTCTCTGCGAGTCCCTTGCTGTCCCAGCAGAAGGTGTCCTGGTCGGAGGTCTACACACGGGCTTGTTCAGGATCCTATCTTTTCCTCCCTTTCTGAGATCTTCATTTCTTCCTTTTTCCTCCAGAATTATTAATCTTTTTCTTTTCCCGACTGGATTCTTCCCGTCCTGGGGCAGCCCCTGCCTTCTGGCAATGGGTGGGGGTGCCCCACACCCAGAGGGTGCACAGGAAGAGCAGGCTGGCGGGTCCCCAGGGGCCCTGCTCTGGGCCTGTTGTCCCTGCGAAGCCGTCAGCAGCCCACTGGGAGTGTCAGTCGTGTGATGCATCAGTTGGGATGGGATGGAGTGCTCAGGGTTAGGCGTGTAATTTGGGGAGTCATGGACATACGGATGCGGGGTGGGTATATCCAGAAGTGAGAGCACATGAGCAAAGCGCAGGGATGTCCCCATTCGGGCGCCCGGCAGATGGTGAGGAGGCAGGCAGGGCACTTGCGGGTGTGGTCAGAAAGGGAGATGCAGCTACAGCGGGTATGGAGTCCAGGGCAGCTTTCCCGCGTTTACAGGAGACTAAACTGTGTGTGGATGCTGGTGGAACGATGCAGAGGGGAGGGGTCACGGAAGAGCAGTTTTGGGAAGTCAGGAGGGTTCAGACCCCCAGCCCATGAGGTGGGAAAGGGCTGGCTCGGCCGGGACACTGCCCCTCACCAGCTGACGCCCGAGGGCCCAGGGCCCAGAACGAACGCCCGTCCTCCCAGCGAGGGGAAGAAGGGGGGACCATTCCCGCTGACGTTCCAGGGGCTTTGTAAGGACGCGATCTCGTTCCAGCACCTGTGAGCAGTGCGGGCTCCTGACATGCCCAGCGTGTGACACACAAGTCGACGCATCACCCACTCACCTTCCCTGACCCCGTGGGACAGCTCAGCTTGGTGGTTGATGTTTCCTTCTTTCGTTTCTTGTTCTTCAATTGTTTCTTCCTCATCTTCCACTGAAATCAAAATCATGTCCAAAGTATACAATCAATTCTATGCTTAAGAGGGACTTCTCCTAATAATTTTCAAATATGGTGTTCTGAAGGTCAGAAACCAAGCTCAGCAATGGAAAGTGCTTCCGGGGCCAGAGCGGACGCGCCCACAGCCACCGCCTGCTCTGACACCGTTTCCAGTTGCTGTTCCTCACTTGAAGAAGAAAGGCCTATTCCCAGGGTGTATGCCTCTGTCCTAAGGTTGAAAGCCTTTTGAATCATTTGGAAAAAAACGTTGTTAGAGAAGATTGATACCTGGTATTTAGAAGCAGAATTTCAAATGTGTTTAAAAAAAAGGGAAATAAAACATCCTTTCAGAAAACAGAAAAAAATTTCATTTTTAAATTTAAACAAGAGGGTTTTTTTAAATGAACTGGAGGTACTTCTTTCTCACCTACACCAAGAAACAGTAAGTTATCAATAAAACTTTATAGAAAACGTGGAAGCATCTTTTTGTTCCTAGGCATCAATGTGGCCCCGACACGAGGCCTCTCAGCTCTCCCCTTGGAGGTGAAGCAGCTCTCAGCCCCGTCACCAGCAAACCTGACTCCCAGACAGCTGCCCCCCCACAGTGCTCCCCGCCCCACAGGCACCCCCCAGGGCCCCATCACTGGCAGCTCTTCAAGGAGAACAGCCTGTCGTCACAACTGTGCAACCCGCCCGGTTTGTTTCCTCTTCTGAAGTCTCAGACATGACCATCGATAATAGAAATTCAAAAAAGCACTGCCTATTTTTCTTCTATACTGATTAAGGCATGTGAAGCAACACACATAATAAAAAGGAACTTCTAATGACTCTATTCTCATTTTATGTAAATATTCAACAAACACACGTAATTGTCTACACAGCTTCTCCATTCCCTGATTATGCTGAGTGAAGACCGGGTCGTTAGAAGCCACTTCTGGATTAGCGTGGAAGACTAGACGAGGCAGGAAACTTAAGAGAGCAGGAGAGTGAGCAGCACGGGAAGGAAGGAGGAGCCCTGTCCCGCAGCTGCCATGGGGGAGACGCAGCCCGATCTGCCCTGCCCTCTGGACTCTGCCCAGCACAGCAGGCACAAGGCGCCTGGCCAGGAACCGGTGCCGGGGGCCTCACACTTGGAGTTTCCAGAGTGAAACCAGGGCAGGGTGGAGCAGGTGGCCCACCCAAGTCCTCAGGGACCTGTCACACACAGACTCAGAATGGGAAAAAATAGGGAGGATGCACTGAAATAAGCTGAAAAATAAATCCAGGAGATTCTCTGAGAAGCGTAGGAACTAAAAGTGATTAAAAACAGTGGGGAAAAGAAGAGAAAATAAAAGAAAAATACAAGAAGATCCTTAACTGAATTAAAATTCTAGATATCAACATAATCAAGACATCACTGTAATTCATCTTACTAACAAACTAAAGAAGAAAAACCTGTGATACTCTCAACAGATGCAGGAAAAGCATCTGACCAAAATATCTACTCATGATTTAAAGAAACTTTCAGCCAATAAAGACCCATAAACCTCAACAGCTGCAAACAGTTCAAGAAGTCAGACCCACATGGCTCTGCATCGTATGGCTCCACTGTGCGACTCTCTGGTGAGGCCAAAGCAACAGGGACAAAGAGGGACCAGGGGCTGTCGGCAGTGGGGCACAGGAAAGGGTGACGGTGTCCTACACCTGGATTGTGGTGATGGGTTACAGGACGGAGTGCACTTGTCAAAACTCACGGCACTGTACACTAGAACGGGTGAATTTGCGTGCTTGTAAATTATACCTCAGTAAACTTGACTTTATAAAAAAATACACCATTTGCAAACAGCATCAAAAAATATAAGTCTCCAGGAATAAACCTAATAAAATATGTGCAAAAAACCCCCACAGGTAAACTTTTGAAATGCAGCTGAGAAATGTCAATACACAAGCTCCAAATCCATGGCTGGCTGCACCATGGCCTCAGACAGGGACATTCTCAGGAAGCTGTCAGTTCTCCCCAAACCTGGCCAAAAATGCATTGCAACTGCCATCAGAATCCCCCAGGAGTTTTCACAGAAGCTTGTGGATAAACTGATTCTAAGATGTAGCTGACCCTTGAACACCACAGGTTGGAGCTGCACAGGTCCACTTACCTGTGGATCTTTTTCAACCAAACGCAGATAGAAAATACAGTTTTCTCGAGATGCGACCCGAGCACACCAGGCCCAGAAACAGGCATGTGGACTGGGCGGCAGAGGGCAGAATTCAGCTCAGGAATTAGCAGGGTCCGTGGGGACTGGGTCTGGGCCTGAGACGGGTGCAGGGTTGGGGAGTGGGGAGGGCACGGGAAGGGGCGAGGCGGGGTGGGCAGAGGCGTCCACGAGGACGTCCCACCCAGCTTTCCCTGCAGGGACTGCGTTCTAGGGACAGCAGTGTGGTCAGAAACAAAGCCGGCCCAGGCAGCCGGGAGGAAGGTGGGCCGTAAACAAGGACCCTCACTCACGCAGTACCATGAGTGTGAGGTGCAATTGTACAAACAAGAGGAACGTTCTAATTTCTAATTACTTTCTGGCAGGAGATGAAAGGTGCTTTGATGAAAAGAATACATCTACTTCCAAACGGTAAAAGTATTATGTTTTGCTAAAGTTATATTCTACATAATACCATATTTTACCTATAGGAATTTTACCCACTAATTAGCAAGAAAAAACAAATAACTTTTTTTTCTTTTACTACCTCTCAATACACAACAGTGAACATCTGGGATTGAACCTTTGACATTCCTCCTCTCAGGTGAGGAGGCTGGGGGCAGGATGCAGGGGACCCACATCCCCTTTAGTTAATTGCTAAACCGGTGGGACGGTGACTAACCTTCATCAGTTAAAGATGTGCTCACTTTCCTTTTCTTTCTGGAAGGAGAGTCCTGCAGTTTAAAATGCAGGACCAAATGTTATCACTAAGAAAGCAAAACACACACTTGATAGTTAAAAACATACACTTTCAAATTTGGAAAGCCCCTACAGCATGCAACTTTCCCATGGCAGGTGCAGGAAACAGCGAGGTCAAGACCCAGGGGAAGGTGGATTTGCCAGTGGACGCATGAGCTGCGCCTGGAAAGGCAGAGAAGCCAGGGACAGCGGCTGCCTGGGGGGCAGGCAGGGCTGTGCGAATGCGTCACCCACTCAGAATAACCCGAAAACCACTGCGTGAGAATAACAATCTTCACCTGCTCCCCAGCTCAGGACCACCAGTGTTTCTGCATAAACACAAAAGTAGTGAAACACGTTTTTTACACCTGCAGGAGAATTTCAACAAATTTTATTTTTGAACAGATGGAAATGACCAGATAACCTTTAAAGATAGTATTTAATTCTATTTAAGTACATATATTTTAATTTAGCCATTAAATGTGAAAGATAAAGGGTAGAAAATGGATGTTTAAAATTTTTCTCAAATATGGTACAAACTCACATCTTCAAGGTACATCACATGTCAGCTGAGCACCTGAGTCAAATCTCTGATCAGCCAAAGTCAACGTCACCACAAACTGAATGAACTTCTACGGTGAATGAATAAATCTGACACCTTATTTTAAAAGTAATATTTTAAATTCAGGGTCAAGTGCATCTGTATTGGTGGAGAGTTCCCAAACTAAGACTGTTTCTTAAAAGACGTGTCCTCAGCAGAACTGAGCGCTGTCCTTGAAGACTGCTCTGCTCAAGGCTGCGAGAGCCGGCGCGCCTCACAGTTCCACCGAGAGCTGGCACGTGACCTGCTCGTTCTCCTGCGCTGCGCACGGCTAGGCACGTGCTCAGAAGCCCGTGCTGGCCCAGAGAAGAGGACAGTGCTTCCTAAAGTGCTCTGCCACGGAGTCTCTCCTCACACTTGTGTCGACGGTGAAGCTGTTTCTGTATCTCGTTACCGAAAGGTTTTTAACAATGATTTTTGTGCATAACATCAACAGCTTCCACAGTAACCATTCACTGTGTTGCGGCCATTTACCACGGCGACGACAGACACAGGTTTATGTTTCAACGGACAGAACTTCAAATATAAAGCCCCATACGGAGGTTTTTCCACCCCATGTCACCTCTAGAGTATACCACATAGTATATATATACTCTATATACATAAGTATATATATCTATGTACATATGTATATAGTAGACTATACCACATTTAAAAGTGAATACTCAGAAATTCATAAACATAAATGACACACTTTATTTATATTATAGGTACATGATCCCCTATCCAAAATCTTTAGGGCTACATAGGGTTTGGAATTTAGACTATTTCAGGTAAGTAAGGTGATAAAATAAGTAAAATAAACATTGTAAAAATATTCACAAGACCCCCCCATGGCGTCTGGGAAACACTGTTGCTGACCTTGCACAGCAAAGCCCCCAGCAGACCCGCAACTGGGACAAATGACACCAGCCTGGCCCCCGCCCAGGTGGTTCTGCTACAAATGGGTCTGCACCACACGGGGCAAAACAGCTCGGCTTTCTGAGCTCTGGGGATCTTAGACTTGCACCTAAAAGTATGAACCACACACTGCTGCCCTGCTAACTGGACGCAAGGTCAGCTACACCTTCACCCTGTCACCAGTCACTACAAGTTCAGGGACGGAACCCAGGAGTCAGGAGCAGGCTGCCGGTATTCCAAATGGCAGAGCCGGGGCAGATGGGGCGGAAACGAAGGGCAAGACCTCAGTTTCTGCTGTGATTCAAAGTTGCCCTGAAAAAATTCATTCTTCAAATTGATTCTTTCTGGGTGGTCCCAAAGATTGTGACCAGATCTGTCCTATCTGGAGGGCAGACCAGAGGACAGAGCGCTGGAGACTGGCTCCTAGAGTCGTCCGCCAAGGACACTGCCCCCGAAACCTGCCGCCGAGAGCGTGTGGGCCCCCACGTCACAGTTGAAACACTCACCACGTCGCTCTTGCTGCCAAGCAGGGCGCTCGCTCCCCGTGCCCTGGAGTCCTTCCCTGCGGAGTGCAACGCACAGCATTTGTGAGACGTTGGTCCACTGCGCAAGGCAAAGCTGGGGCAGCTTGTGCTGAGCACAACCGTGAATTCTAACGCTCACCCTGGATGGGGGGTGCCACGACTATGAAAAAATCACAGGCTACTTTTTTGAATAAGTGCACGATATTTTAATTAACTTAGTTACCTCTTTTTGAATATTTATTCAAATGTAATGCCTTTTTTTGTTTCTCTTGAAATTCAATCTGCAGTTTAATCTCTACTACCTAAAAGAAGAAAACCAAGAATTAAAACTCAACATCGTGGGTTCCCAAGTTAAAACCTGAGGGCGAATCTCGGAGGAAAGTGTGTTCACCTGCTCGATGCTGGACCAGAAACACTCGACCTGTCTGGCGATGGAGGCGGCGATGTGCCGCAGCTTGCTCTGCTGCTCCGCCCTGGCCCTGGCCGCGCTGCGCCGCCTGTCCTCGTGGTGCCGGGCCACCGTCCTCACCATCTGCACGAAGGTCACATGGCCTGTGAATGCCTTGAGGGCTCATGGTGAGATGAAAACCTCACAGTGCTTTACTCGACACACGTATCCATTTGGGGAGAATTCCAAAGAAAGTCTGTTACTTTCATCTTTAGTTCCCATTTCTTACATTGCTTCAATCAACAGTTCTAATGACCCGCAATATTAAAAAGCAAAATGAATATTCTCCTAGAAAATGTCTCTTATTACCAGCCAAAGACACTTTGGTTAATGGCCAAATAAAACACGAACAATTATTACAGGGCCCCTGTTCAAAAGTAATTCAAGGCTGTGCCACAGCCACCCGGGAAACGCCGGTGGCATGAAGTGTCTGCAAGTGGAAAAAGCTTAACCAGACACTGGGGGAGCAGACACTCAGGGGAGGGCAGGAAGCACCCACTCTAAAGCTTGTGACAGCCTGGGAGGCCTCCTGCCCTCGTCCGTCCTCACCTACCCCGTCCATCCACTCCTCGGCCTCAACAACACGTCAAGCTGAGGGCCCTTGAGTCCCTCTGCAGTCCTGCCGGCTCCCGCCCAGGCGAGTCCACCCTGAGTGTGCCCAGTGGCCAGCGGTCTGCATGAGTGCGCAGCAGACCAGGCGGTCTGTCCAACCTGGACGTGCAGCCTGAACTCCTCTTGTCCTGTCTACCCCCAACAAAACCCTCGGCCTCCAAAGGACCACTTTCCGTACTGCCGAGTTAACCCCACATGACCCCTCCATGAGCCGATCCCGCTCTCCCATGTCCACAAGAGAAGGGGCATCTCCAGCCCCACTGCGTCCAGGCACTGACTCCACCCTCCATGTCCTGGCAGTCATCTGCCCACCTCACCTGGACAAGCTCTACAATCCTGCCAAGCAAACAGCTTCCTGCTCCTCAGGTCCTCACCTACCCCACATGCAACGCTCCACCACTTCTCTGCCCAGAAGTTCTTTAGACCCCAAGTCGAGCAAGGTTACTGCTGTACCCGCCACCAAGCACGAGCAGCCTCCCCTCTGGTCTCACTCGGTGTCCCACACTTCTGTGCTGTGGCTGTGCAGTGCACGCCTTGCTGTCCATGTGTGCCACAGACACGCATGTCCTCGCAGACACCGCACCGTCCCTGACCATCTGAGAGGCAAGGACCACGCCCAGCCCTGTCTACTTGTACCTCACACACCTCTAGGTACAGAGCCTCACTCCAAGTAGGCGCCTAATAAACAGAGCACCTTTAAACAGGGCTTAAAGGATATAAAAACTTACAGTCAGGTAAAGTCTTAGCATTAGTAATGAAAAACCAAACATCGGATTTGCCATATTAAATTTAAAAATCTTCTTTTTCCTAACAGGATTCTTCCATTCTCTCAATGCTGTGGTTTCCACAAAACACACTCTGCACACCCACCTTCTTGGCGGCGGCCACCTTCCACCTGCGCTCCTGGGCGAAGTCCGTGGCCTTCCACTGCGCCTCCTCCAGCAGGTAGTCCCAGTGCGACCATGGCCGTGGGGTCTCCTGCAGCTTGGGCAGCCACTGCGCCGACGACAGGCCCGCTTTCCTCAGCTCCGCTATGCGCTGGTGCACCTGGTTCTCCTGGAAGGCAGGGGCAGGACTGTCTGTGAGCGGCAGAGCTCAAAGCCCAACCCCTCCACTTAGATTAAGGAACTGGGGCGGGGTGGGGGGGAAGGCAGGTGACCGCGATGCCCCCGACAGTCTGGAGGCCTCAAGTCCCCGCGGCCACCAGCTGCGCTGTCCTAACTACCCAGTGCCCCTTGTGCACTGATGTTTAGCTTCGCAATGATTTCATAACCTAAATAAGGAGTTACTATCGTCCCTATGCTACAGAGAGGAAAACAGAACCGCAGAGAAAAGCGGCAACTCATCCAGTGTCTCCCCACTCAGCTAGTGAAAAGTTTTGAACAATACTGAACCGTCCCAACTCCTTGCCCAGTGTGCCTTCCGGAAAGGAGTCACCATTCCAGATGACATTAAGATCATTCATGATTCACGTGAAAAGGTCAAAGCTATGATACATCAGCAAAGCAGTGGCCTATGGTGACATCTAGGCTCAGACCCCTACTGTGGTGACACTTAGGGTCAGACCCTGGCTTTGCCTCAAACTAGCCTTGTGACCTGGGATGAGTCATTGAAACTTTCTGTGCTGATAATTTAATTTGCAAAACACAGAGGTTCATAAAGACAGTCTTAACTTTTCACAGTATTTCTAAAATTCCCTGGTTCTAACCACATAATTCATGTTTTTTCTCATTCAATCCATGAGCTAATTCTACTCTTGCTTTGACCTTATAAATCTGCCGCTGGGGCTGTGCCCAGGCAGTGCTCTTGGGTGATCTTGGGATCACTCATTCATAAGCAGTTGTGTCTGAGCTTGCTGACTGTGTGTGTTGCCTCCCTTTGACGACGACGTCTCCTGCTGCTCTGCCTCCCAATCAGCCAGTGTGCTCCCCATCTAATGCAGACTGAACACTGTGTTTGTGATCAACTGTTATCAACTGTTTTCTAGGCAACCAGATCTACATCTACAATTAGCATTCCAACCAGCTCTACGTCTACAATTAGCATTCATACTAAAAGGTAAAAGTCTCATTTAAAAACATAAACCTCAGAGGTAAAACTGGTACACCCTTTCTGGCTAAGCACCCTAAAAACCATGAGGTGCACCTGAAGCCCAGGCCCCTCCCTGCTCCCAGGCTGACGATGACCAAAGGCCAGCACCATGCAGGGACAGAGCGAGGTGAGGAGGAGGAGAGGAGGGAAGTGTGCGCCTGAGCAGGCACAGCCCCCACGGGTGCCCGGCTGCCTTCGCACACCCGATGCCCCTCACCCTCGCCGCCAAGTGAGCCACTGCCAGAGAAGCACCAGAGAGGCAGGTGAGGCTAATTCTCAAAAGGTTTCTTTCATGACGGTTTGCCATACTAAGAAATCTAAGCAGACATTTCAATTTCCAATTATTTAAATAGCTGAGCAGCAAATGGCTTCTCCCGGTGACGACCGAACCCCCTACCTGCTTGATCTGCTCCGCAATCCTGTCCTGGGAGCTCTCCTGCGGCCGTGCTGCTGAGGCGGGGGCTGTGCCCTGAGCTCTGGGGACTTCGGCCCCAGCCACATCTGCGGGTCTGGACGCACCTGGAGACGGCGCTCTGTGGCTTGCTGGGGGGCTGCTGCTTGTCTGCAGGTCACAGACGGAAAGGGGCGCTGCGCCTGCGGTAGCCGAGGGTGGAGGGGACGGAGGTGGCGCAGCGCTGGCCAAGGCACGTACGGACGCTGGGGCAGGATCCCCTGAGGGCCGCACCAGCACCAGGGTCTGTCCGGGAGAGAAGTGGTTACTCACGGGGTCGGCAAATCCCACCAGCCAGATACCTCATTAAATTCTCGACTCCACTAAAACCTTTATCCAAAAAGGTTGACTTATGGACCTGACCATAAAACTTTAAGTGCCTAATAGATGAAAAACACTATTAGGTTAGATAGTGTTAGACCTAGTCCCTTAAATTTACTGAAGGCTCACATATGCACAAATCCCTAAGGAGCACAAAGCCCTCAGAACTCTGGCATGACAGCCCATGTGGGTCTGGCGAGAACCATGTCAGGACACGCCTGTGCCCAGGTTTGAAGAACAGCTCCACTGCCTACCTGGGACGGCGTGGCAGGCTGAGGCTGGCAGGCGGGGGGAGCTGCCTGTCCCTGGGCTGGGAGGTGGGGACTTGGCTGCGAGGCCTGTTGAGAGGGGACAGAAAGCTGGCCAGGCAGGAGCAGCAGCAGGGGTGCCATTGGCGGCTGGGTCCTTCCTTGGCCCGGGGGCTGTGCTTGCGGCTCTGTCACCAGCTGCTGGGAGGCCTGCAGAGACGCGGTGGGGACGCCGGCCAGGAGCAGCCTTCCAGGCAGCTGCGGTGGCGGGGTGTGCAGGCTGGCGGCATTCTGCATGGGAGGCCCCGTGGAGGGGTCATACTGCTGCTGACTCTGCCTGTGTCGTGAGCTGTGTGGCCGAAGGGTTGGGAGGCATCCCTCCTGCAAACCCAGAGAAGATCAAACCGGCTCTCCCAATATTTCAAAGGAAAGTGAACTCAAGAAATTAAGGGTTCCATTGCTCCCCAGACCGGTTAGCTCCCCAAGAGTCCCTCAGTGGAGGGACGGATACACACGACACAGGCTACACACAGTGGAACATCAGCCTGCAAAGCCAGGGACGTCCTGACACGCGCCACAACGTGGGCAACATGGAGGACGTTTGCTGAGTGCAACAGGGCAGACAGCGTGTGGTCCCCGTCGCAGGGGGACCCTGGAGTCGCAGAGGCAGGAGGACAACGGGGTGCGGGGCCCTCAGCATTCCTGGGGACAGAGCTTCAGTTGGAAAGATGGAAAGTTCTGGAGATGAATGCGGTGACAGCTGCATAGCACCTCGAACGAGCCCAGTGCTGCCGGACGTGCAGCACAAACCATAAAACAAAAGCCCAAAAAACTTGAAGAAATAAAACGTGAATTATTTTGAGGAGGAAATACACTAGCACAGCACATGATCACAGGGGTTTTTAAAATCATTTTTATAGCAGTTGTACCAGGTTTAAAAGTGGCCTACATAAAAAAAAATTATTTTACCTTTTATAACTAAAAACATGGAAATTTCTAGAATCTAGGCCGTGAATAAATTGCCGATTTGGATCCACCTTCCTTTTCAAGCCCCCCGTCCTGAACCCACCTCCTTCTCCCCCACTCGAGACAGCAGCTCCGCAGGCAAGAGGGGCTCCCACCCCACGCCCACCGCTTTCCACCCCGCGGTACAGGCGGCCCCAGCCCCAGCGCCGCCACCTCTTCCTGCCTCTGCCATCCCCGCCTGCGCCACGCAGCACTGCTCGACCCTGGGGGGCTGCTTCCACCACCAGGCCCCGCCTGCCAGGCCCTGACCACGTCTGTCCCCACCCCTGGGTGGTGTCCACCTCAGGACATGGATCAGCTTCCTGAGCACCACCCTGTGTGCCCGCGGGGCAGACCCTGCTTCACACGGCCAGCTTGCCGGGCACAGGGGCCTCAGAGCCTGGGCTGAAGCAGGAGCGGGGGCGGCAAAGAGAACCTGCCTCCGTCACCCCGCAGCCGCACCCTCCACCCCCACGTGCTCCTGGACACACGGATGTCTCGTGTGACTGTCCCGGATAGCACGGACGTCCGCCTTCTGTCACAGACAGGAGGTACCCGAGGTCTCTGTGCAGAGATCCCTCTGTATTTACACACAGCCAGTATTTTCTGACATATGTTTTCCTTAAAACTGTGTGTCTATTCTATTAGCAACGCCAACTTCTAAGAGTTAAAAGTTTGCTATCAAATGTATTGAGTATGTTAACTTCCTAGTATGACATTAACTCAGACTGTCATGCACTCACAGCACAGCCCTGTGCTGAGCCCTCTACAGACACAACAGCATCTAAGCTGCACAGCGAACTCAAGTGTTGCTGCTGTTCCCATTTCACAGATGAGGCAGCTGAGACCGGCGAAGCAACCTGCCCAGGGTCCAGAGCTGCCCGGCGGGGGAGCCGTTTCCTCTGTGCTTATGCCCAGCATTACAGCCATGCAACAAACTAAACAGTGTCGCATGGCACCATCCGACAGGAGCAGCATTAGAAGGGATCGTTACAGAGAAAACAAGAATGCTTCTACTTGGAAAAAGTTATGAAAATACATTAAAATTCTTTATGGTTTGGTTTAAATCAACTGTAGGATAAACTGTCAGCTCGTACACATAGCTGGGTAACAAAATGGGCACGGAGGCCCAATTAGCCAGAAAACAATTCACATGCAGAAGCATCTGGAGTGGCCCTGAACCCAGCAGGCCCCCATCCTGCGCCCGTACCCTGGGCCAGCGCCCGCCAGGCCTTCTGCACACGGGTACCTTGTGCTGTCGGCATTAACTGCTGGAGAGGAACTCCTGCCGCCACCCCGGGGTGCTGGAAGCCCGTCCCAGGATGGCCCACTTCAAGCCGAGGCCTCTTAGGAGAATCTGTGCATCGGATCCAAAGACAGACAGCGCAAGTCAGCGAGGCGGCTCCTCTGCAAAGCCCATGCTGCATTGTCCCTGCTTCTACCAGACGTGCAGGACACTGTACCTCACAGAATGCACAGCTCCCTCTGAAAAGCCCATGCTGCATCGTCCCTGCTTCTACCAGACGTGCAGGACATTGCACCTCACAGAATGCACAGCGAGCAGCGAGCAGAACAGCACAGCCACGGCCACCCCCGAGCAAGGAGGTGGCCTCAGGCATGGGCGCTCGGGACCACCTGTCTCACCAGTCCTGCCCCCACACCTACTGCTGGTGGCGCGCTCCCCAGGGGCCCTGCAGCCAAGGGGCGGACCTGGACAGTCCCCACAAGCACTCTCATGCCTGGTTAGTGCAGGGAAGCTCCTGAGAGCAGGGCTGAGGCCCAGGTACCACCATCGGCCATGCCAGCCTGCCCGGGGCAAGCCTCCCGGGCCTCTGTGCAGTGCGCTGACTGCCAAAATGACCCTGTGCTAAGTGAGAACTGGGAATGGGCCCGCAGAAGCCATTCACTATGCATTTGTTGGCTGACTTAAAAAATGTTGGGCGGTAGGAGGCTAAAGGGGCCTGCGGAGTTTGGGTTGCCTGGTACAGGTTTATCACTACATACCTGTTGGCGTCAGTGTCTGCTGTCTCTTCAGTGCTTCAATTTCCAGGGAATTCACATTTCCAGGCCCTGGAGTCCCTGTGCGCATTTGCTATTAGAAGACAAAAGTTACAGAAGTGTGAGTGTCCACTGACACGGCACACAGACCTCAAAACAAGCATCTCTCACCAGCTCTTCAGTTTCTAGAAAGAACAAGATACCATAGCCCAGCACTCCCAGCCAGTGATCATAGATTCCCCAAAACTCCAGATTAGCCTTCAAATCTGACAGAAAAAAAAAATATATTATCATTGCTTAGTACTTTTCTACAAAAACATCTGCATACATATAAATATATGCAAATAAACTAGCACTGTGTTTCACACACTCCTGTAATGTTTTTAGACACATCTATTTCATAAGGAGATCACTACAAACATGAATCGTATTTCACACTCCTGGCCAATTTAAGCACCTAATGAGTATTTCACATATTTTGGCACTTGGCGGAAAGCAGATTTATTATGGACCCTCTTGTACCATTTCTAATGTTTTCTAAGTTATGCTCCAAGGAGACTCAAGGGCAGAAACTCTGGAATGTTATTTCTTCTGTGTCTCCTACAAGGTAGGTCTCTGCCGAAGTGCCGACACAACAGCTGATAAACAGGACACCGGGGCTGCCTACGTGCTTTGTTAACATGGATCGTGATCAATTTGCAGAAACTAAAGGACGTTTACAATGCCCGCAGCCAGTGGGATTGGAGAATCACATCCAACTCGCTTTGAGTTCTCAACCATGAGAAGTGGCGTCGAGCAGCCCTACACATGTCCAGGTGCCCACGGGCAGGCGCGAGCCCTGCCAGCCTGGATGGAGCACCCGCAGCCCCTAGCTCTGCCACAGGAGCTCTGTGGGGACCCCCTCCTGTGGGAATCTGCACGTGACATCAGGGCCATTCACCACCTTGGATTAAATAAAGAGGGTGACTTAAGCGCTGCCCTCTCTCAGTCAATTCTGGTCCCTCAGCAGTGCTGGCTGGTTGACTGATTACAACTTTGAATGTCTTTGTATTCAGTATATTCAGTGTATTCAGTACGTATTTTCTATCACACTATGAAGGGTATAGCACACCTATTAGGATGGCCATCACCAAAACAACCAAATAACAAGTATCGGCAAGGACATGGAGAAAGTAAGAGGGTGCCGCTGCCGCAGAGACAGTGTGGACGCCCCTCAAAAACTGCACCACGTGATCCAGCAATCTCACTTCTGGATATATCCCCACAGGAATTGAATGCAGGGACTTAAAGAGATATTTGCACAGCAACATTATTCACAGCAGCTGAAATACAGAAGCAACCCAAGTGTCCAAGTGAATGAATAAGCAAAATGTAGCCCATCCGTACAATGGAATATTATTCAGCCTTAAAAAGAAAAGACATTCTGGCTGGGCAAGGTGGCTCACCCCTGTAGTCTCAGCACTTGGAGAGGCTGAAGCAGGAGGATGGCTCGAGCCTAGGAATTCGAGGTTACAGTTAGCTGTGACGACACCACTGCACTCCAGCTTAGGCAGCAGAGCGAGACCCTGTCTCTAAAAAATTTTTTTTTCATAAAAAACAAAAGAAAGAAATTCTGACACATGCTACAATGTAGATGAAACCTGAGGACACTATGCTAAGTAAAATAAGCCAGTCAAAAAATGCTGTGTAATTCCACCTGTGTGAGGCCCCTGGCAGAGTCAAAACTCTTAGAAAGGAGTGCAGATGTTGCCAGGGGCTGGGGGAGGCCGGGGAGTTGGCGTTTCGTGGGAAGACAGCTCCACTTTAGGAAGATGAAAAGTCCTGGAGACAGATGGTGGTGATGGGTGCACAGCAGTGTGGACGTACTGAATGTCACTGACCTGCACACTTAGAAATAAATGGTTAAAGTGGTAAATTTTGTTATGTACGTTTTACCGTAATTTTTCAAACATTTTTTAACTATATAGGAATGTAATAACAGATTGGTGGTTTCCAGGCACTTTCTTGTATTCTGAAATCTAAAATCATTGTTTTTTTGCTACTCATCCCTTAAAACATGTTTAAAGAATAAAATCAACCCACTCTAGCAAGAAAATAATTTAGAAAATGTATTTCTTTTTTTAAAAAGCAGATAAAGATGGGGGAAGAGGGAAGAAAAGCCTATGGCAAAGAAGCCACAATCACACAAAAGCATTAAAAAAAAAGCAAATATATCAGAAAAGCAGAGACAAATGAAAAACATTCAAGCAAAAAAGTTAACAGAACCAATGACTAGAGACACACGCTTTTTCATCTCAGCAACAGCAGGAAAAAAATAACAGGATTCATGCACCAAAACTAAGAGCCCTCGCAACGTCTTCCAAAGACGAACGTTTTAACTACAGAGGACCAGCTCTGGGAAAATTTCTGGATTCTGCCAGAGAATGTCAAATCCCCAAATTCGCGTCAGGAAACCCTGGCAGGAAGCCACGTTTGAGAACCACAGACAAGTACCTGGAACGTTTGCTGCTGGGAGGAAAAGGCAGCAGAAACCTCTGGTGGAAGCTGGGTTGCTATAGCGACAGGTGTCCCAGTCTGCCCATCCTTTCCTGCCACAACGTTCAACTAAGAGGAGATATCAAAAGAAAGGGAGGAGAAAGGGAGAATAATTTTAAACTCTTTCAAAGTTGACCAATACCTGCGTCTCACACCAAGCGGGTGGACCTCGCTGTAGAAGGCCGCGTCAGCTGCCTCCCATCACATCGCCCTGCACAGGGCACGTGGTCCTCTCTGTGGCCGCTGACCCACAGGGGCTGGAAAAGACACATCTGGGCCCTGGGCACCAGGAGCCGTAAGCCCTGTGTAAACCTTCATTAGCTGTTGCCGGGCACCAAGGCCAGGCTGCCATGGCGCTGTCTTCACACAGGTCTGGGGCGCGGCCAGCCCTCCGGCAGGTCTGCAGGGGGCAGGAGGGCACGTGGGGAGAAGCAGGAAAACACAGGGAAGATGTGCCACATCTAAAAGACACACTTTGATCTAATGAAGCAGAATGGCAAGTTAATCTGCATCCATGTGATAACACACGTCCTAAAGCAAAGCAAACCAAAAGGTCTTTGGAGAGAAATTAACTGCGTCGGCGTGGGCTGTTCACAGGGAGCGCACCCTTAAATTAAAGGAACTTAAAGTCAAACAGCACTTCACACCTAAAAAGCTCACAGATGGAAGTACAAAAAAAGAAACTGGTCCTTCTGGCTCCGTATGTCCAGAAGGCTATAAACAAACACACATCATAAATAATAAAAATCAAAACCTAAACATTTGTCAGTATCCCAGAAGAAACTAACACTGTAAAAATAATTAAGTGAGATAGTAAATTTTACCTTCTGTGTATTTTACCACAATTAAATTCTTTAGGAAATCAATAAGTTAACTCCATAATCAAGTAGGTGTGCTTGAATAAAATGCACAAACATCTCTTACTACTTCAGGAACCGGCAACGCAACTGCTAATCAATGTGCCTAAAGCGGCTGACGTTGGTTAAAGGCAGCAGCTCAGGAGGCAATCGGTACTGACAGGAGGTGCTGAGGCCTTTAACCTTGACCCCAGAGGAGAGCGCTCTGACGTGGAAGTGGGAATTCTGGGCATTTCAGTAGGTTTGGGGAGTAACTCAGCAGTGCTTAGAGCAGGAGATTCTGAGCAAGGATGTCCGCCAGGGGACACCCATACCCGAGTGAGGCCGGCCTCTCCAGCCCTGAAGGAGACCAGCTGTTGGCAGGGTTCTCTTCCTCGGAAGGTGCGGCGTCTCCTCACACAGTGGAAAACGCTGGGATCAAATGTCAGGGAACAGTGGCCGTCAGAGGCAGCCTCTCTGGGCACTCGCCACTCCGACACCCTGACACAAACGCACACGCAGCGGTGCAGGAGGAGGGCTCTGCTGTGCCGAGAGGCAACACTGGAAAAACACTAAGACATGAAAATAAGGCATCAAGGTGTCGAGGCAGGTTTGCACATGGACTTACAGATACTTCCGAAAATTTCCTGAAAACTAGATTTAACAATTTTTGAAGTTTCAAAAATATACATATAGACAATTGTTCAAAGGTTTAAAAAGTGTGGTTTTTTTACTTGTACCAATTCCCCAAGTAAGTTTCTTCATTTCCAAACATAAAAAAAAATATTTTAAATAACTGGGTTCTGATTTTGCTGCACTGTGGGCAGAGGATGGTCCCTGTGAGATTGATTTCTAAAATTTCATGGAGGTTCACCTTGGGGGCCAACTTACAAAAAAATCTACACGTATACTTTAAAAAATTATTCTTTTTTTGTTGAAAGGTTTTACACACACATGTATACATATACACATATGTGTGTGTTATATAGTCAAACAGAATAATCTATGCTAATTTGCGTAATCTACATGTTCTATATTCTTACAATTATTTTATTTCCCTGATTTACTATTTTCTGAGAGAAACACTAACATCTCTGCACTCCACTGTGGACTTAAGAACTGACCCTCGACATTCTGCAGAGTTTTGCTCTGAGTACTCTGAGTCTCAGCTGGACATGTAACCTATGCAAACACTGACGCGAGATGCAGGTGCTGCAGAATCTCAGCTTGTCGAGGGCCGGCCGACTGCAGGCGGCTGGAAGGGGGGCTGGGGAGTCCCTGCCATGGGGAGGAGGGAGTGAGGCAGCATCCCAAGGGAAGGGGACGCTGCCCAGGTGCCAGGGTTGGGGGCTGGAATCACTGCGGCTTAGCCACATGTGCGCATACCCAGAACCACTGGGAAGCTCTTTAAAACAGCTGCCAAGGCCACAATTGCCTTGGGATCGTGGGTAGTTCTGGACCCAATCATGGGTAGTTCTAGAGTTTTTTTGTTTCAGAGACAGGGTCTCGCTCTGTCGCCCAGGTCTCCCGAATAGCTGAGACTACAGGTGCACCACACGCCCGCCCAAGGTATTTCTGAGTTAGAGCTAAGACGCCTACAACATTTGCTTCAGTCGATAGACTCCGAATCTCACTTGCGTGCCCGCGTGAACCAGGACAGCCATTTCCCCCAATAAGGAATCAAACGAGAATCATTACCTCACCGTTAATGACTTCCGACTGTTCCTCCTCCTCCTCTTCTTCAAGGTCCAAATCATTCTGCCTAAGATAGGCTTGAAGCGGTAAATACAGTTTCCTCTTGAAAGCTAAGAAATCCATCATGTTCCCTTCAAGATGCTGTAGGAAAAACAGCTCGATCAAGTATTCCTTGAAGACCTCCTTCAGAGCCTCCATCTCTCTGTAGTGATAATCCAGGCACTGCTTCCTCATCTGTGCCATCTCCTGAGACGCTGGCGGGATCTCTTCTAACTTCTTGGGGGCCTTCCTCACTCCGGTACTCCCCGAGGACGCAAGCGGAAGGCTGGAAAGGCCCGGGGGCATGGCGGTCCTGGAAGGACTGGTGGGTGGGGGTGGGGATGTCATCCCAAACGCTGATGTGCCCCTGACCCCGGGGAGCAGCACGCCAGGGGTTCTGTCGAAGCCCAGAGGTCTGGCCAGTGGCTGCCCCTGCAGCACCTGCTGCTGCTGGATCAGCTGGCCCTGAATGATGCTGCTGATCTGGGGGGGCAAGCTGGCCGTGGTGATGTGGCTCGAGCTGGCCAGGGGCTGCAGGCTGGCCCCACCAGCGGCCGCAGGGCTCTGGGGTCCCAGGTGGCGGATGGTGCCACCCGGCTGTGCATGAGGCTGTGACAGTCTCCGCTCTTGCGCGGTGATGGGCGTTCCCATGTGTCCCGCATGCTGGAGCTGCACCTGGGCTCCCTGGGTGATGTGGGTGAGTCCCGAGCCCTCCTGAAACACGAAGTGTCCCCCACTGGACGGGCTCAGGCTGATCTGTCTCACGAGCATGCTGGCGTCAACAAACCCTCCCGTGGGACTGCTGCTGCAGATGTCCAGCCCGGGGCCGGGGGCGCCCGCACGCACACTCGGCAGGGCCTGTCCCGGCCCGGGGCTGGGCTGTGTGGGGCTCTGCGTCTGGACCTGCTGGGACAGGGGTGAAGTGACTTGAATGTACGATGGAGACCCATGTTCAAACCGCCTCGGCTGCGCGCTGAACTGGAACTCTGGGGAGGTGGGGCTGGGGAGCGGCAGAGGGGCCAGCGTGATCTGCTGGTTTCCTGTGACGACGGGGCCCACGCTCTGCAGGGTGATGTTCACGTTCTGTCCAGCCACGGGACTCCGACTCATCAGCTGCTGGATCTGGTAACCGGAGGACTGGGGTGCAGAGGTGTTGCCTGAGGGGGCAAAGGGCGCGGCAGGGGACGGGGGTGGATCTCGGTGGCCCGGCTGCTCCTCTCCCTCACTGCCGGCAAAGGTCCTGAGCCTCTGGACGTGGCGCTGAGGAGCCTGAGGGCCGCTGCCATGGTGCATTATGGCTTCTTCATGAAACGATTTCTAAACAAATGCAGAAAAGTTAAAATTCAGTGAGGCAATGTGATTTCTACTAGTTTTTCTGAGTGCTGCAGGGGGCACCTAGAAGGCCCACTACGGGCAGAACCCAGCACCTTGGCGACCTGCCCCAGGAGTGGGCCAGGCACTGCTGCGGCAAACAGCAGTCGGACACAGAATTGTTACTTAAGAAGGAATAATTCCAGATTAAAATACCACTCAGCGGGAGATGTTCAGTGACTTTCTTGCATCAAATTTTGCATAAACTAAAGTATCTGCTTATTCAGTGCTGCAGGCGAGTGGTGCTGAAGCTGACGGTAACGCAGACGGCAGGAGGCAGGTGACGGCAGGAGGCAGGTGACGACAGCAGCGCCGCCAACAGGAGGATGGACGGCAGCTGACCTGTGGGGCAGGTGCACAGCAAGGTGCCAGGAGGGTCAGGTGAATGAAGCAGCCAAGGAAACTATTACAATGAGGGCTTGAGGAATGAAATGTGTATCAGATTTCAAATGGAAAAAGTCAAGGTACAAAGTTACATAATTTTAGAATTTTGAT
Source organism: Lepilemur ruficaudatus (assembly GCA_963574885.1). Classification (NCBI taxonomy): domain Eukaryota; kingdom Metazoa; phylum Chordata; class Mammalia; order Primates; family Lepilemuridae; genus Lepilemur; species Lepilemur ruficaudatus. Next base: position 39,609 of record CAUYRT010083085.1, read on the forward strand.
AAAAAGACTCAAAATGTGTCAACAGGTGGTTATCTCTGGGTTAGGTGGATTATAATGATTTTTTTCCCTTTTTACACTTTTTTGCAGTTTCTAAATGTTCTATAATTTGTATACGGTATTTTTATATTCAGGAAAAAAAATAAGGCATCTTTTTAAAAACTGATTTTCCTTACTAAGTAATTCTTCTCCATGTAGGCAAAAGTTTGCACATGAGGGATAGTAATTCACTCTGAATTGGTAAAATAATAATGTATCAGAAGACGCAAGGAAGGCAAAATACAAAAATTCATTTGTACATTATCTGTATTGCTATGGAAACACAAGGATTATAGTCTCTTTCCAAGATGAAATAAATCAGTGGTTCTCTACTGGGGCGACTGTGCCCCGGGGACATCAGGCAACGTCTGGAGACTTTTCGGTTGTCACAGTGGGTGGCTGTCACTGGCACCTGGTAGATGGAGGCCCGGAGGCTGCTAACCATCTCTCAGTGGGCAGGACAGCCCCACAACATGGTTTGCCCCAGAGTGAAGCAACCAAAGCTGAGAGCCCCCGAGACTGAGCAGGAGGCCCCGCTGTGCCGTTGCTCTGTTTCTCCAGGTGGAACGAGAACTGTCTCCTCCCGGGCGGCAGGGGGCGTCCCTCCCACCCCAGCGGGCAGTCAGGACACAAGCGCACGAGGGGTGCAGCACAGACCTCTGCAGCAGCCAGACAGACCGCAGCCCGTAAGCCTGTCAGCAGGGAGAAGGCCATTCTCACCACACAGCACAGCACAGCCACGCGGCTTACACATCTGTGCAGAAGGGGTAACGGCCCCCGGAGCCCATCTGTGGACTCCAAGAACCAGACCCTCTTCCACCAGTGAGGGAATGAGGCCAAGGGACCCAGTGACCCCCAAGGGACAGGGCTCAGCCGAAGGCCCTGAGAGAAACCCAGCCTGGGACGGGCCAGCAGGACCCATAGTGGGAAAGAGTCCAAAGTGAGCCACAGAAGGTCCCGGGTCAGAAGGCGGGGCCTGCCCTGGATTAACAGTAAATTAGATGCCACAGAAGAAAAGACTAATGGGCTTGAATGCAAATGACAGAAACTACAGAATGAAACAGAGAAAAGACAACAAACAGAGTATCACGGAGCTTAAGGACCACTGCAAGTGGCCTCATATACATGTAACTGGAGTCCCTGAAGGAGATAGAGTAGGAAAAGAAAAAAATTAAAGAAATGACAGTCAAAATTTTCCAAATTTGATGAAAACTATAAGCCCAGAGATCCAACCCTCAACAAACCAAAACCACAAAAACATGAGTAAATGACACCGAGATACATTACAAATTGCTTAAAAGTAATAAAGAGAAAACCTTAAAATGATCAGAGAAAAAAAGACATATCAAGAACAGAGGAATAAAGACAAGGATTTCTCCCCACAACTCATGCGAGCAGGCAGCAGCATCTTTAAGGTACTGAAAGAAACACCTGTCAGTCGAGAATTCTATACCCAGCTAAGACATCTTTTAAAGACAAAGACAAAATTCAGATTTTTTTCAGATATACAGAGCTGAAAGAACTCACTGCCGTCCGGCTTGCCGCACATGGAATGTTAAAGGAAGTACTTCGGGAATAAAGAAACTGATCCAAGATGGAAATCTGGTTCTACAAAGAAAACTCAGAAAAGAAGAAAACCTCCTTCTGCCTAGTTTATTATCCAGTTAACTTTAGTGCCTATTATTATAAAAGCTGGCATTGTACATAAAACAACTTGCAAGAAGTCTTCTGAAATAGAGTTAACAAAATATTATCTTAATTTATGAGTCGGGAGCTGGAGAAAGACTACTGGAAGTAAGTGCTCTGAGTGGGGTTATTAGAACGCCTCCCCGGCTCCTCGAGTCAAGGAGAACATTGGTGTTGATTAGCGCGTATGTAGCAGGGTGCCCCTGATGGGATGTGAGGACTTATTTTTTTCGTAATTTTTAATTGTCTTAGCTTTAAGCATATTGCCTAGAGACTTAGTTACCACCCAGTTTGTGGGCATTGGGAGAGAAATGTAACTAGACAGTTTGTTAGCTTTTCAATTAAAAAAGACACAATTTTAAAAAATTTTTAAAATATTAGAAAACATCCTCAACCTGACAAAGGACATCTATGGGCAACTGACAGCTCACATGCTACTCCAGGTCAGAGACTGAAAGCGTTTCTGAGACCAGGAACAAGGAAGGGAGATCCTCTCTCAGTACTTCTACTCAACAACGCAGTGGAGAGTCCAGCCAGTGCAATCAGTCACGAAAAATATATTAAAAGCACACAGATTATAAAGGAAGAATTAAAACCCTTCATTCTCAAACTAAATCACCTATAAGAAAATCCTATGGAATCCACAATAGAGGCTAAAAGAAGCACTAAGTGAGTTTAGCAAGACACAAGCTCAGTATACAAAAACCATGTTTCTACATACTAACAACAATCAGCAATTAAAAATTTCAAAGTTATGATAGATCAAAAATATGAAATACTCAAGGATAAATCTGATAAAGGATGTGTGAGACTTGCACACCAAAACCACAAAATCTTACAGAAATTTTAAAAGACATAAATAATGTTCATAAATCAGCAGATTCAATATTGTTAACATGTCAATTCTCCCAAAATTGTTCTAAAAATTGAATGCAATGTCAATCAAAACCTCAGGTGGCTTTTCACAGAATTTAAGAAGCAGATTCTAAAATCCATAAGGAAATTGAAAGGACCTAGAAGAGCCAAAGTTATGGAAAAGACATTGGAAGATCTAGCCTTTCTGACTTTAACACTTATTATAAAGCCACAGCAATTGAGACAGTGTGGAAATAGAGCAATGGTACAGAACAGAGAGACCAAAAATAGATTCACCCATACATGGTTAATCAATTTGCAACAAAGGTACAAAGATAATTCAGTGGAGAAAGGACAGTCTTTTCAAAAATGATGCTGAAACAGCTGGATATTCATGTCAAAAAAAGAACCTTGATCCATTCTTTGCACAACAGACAAAAAAATTTCAAAATGAATCATAGACCTAAATATAAAACCTAAAACTAAAAACTTCTTAGAAGAAAGTCTTTGTGATCTTTGGGACTTTGGATTAGGCAAAGATTTCTCAGATACAACAATAGCATGATTCATAAAAGAAAAACTGATACACTGGACTTCGTCAAAATTAGGACTTCTGCTCGTGAAAAGACTCCGTTAAAATAATGAAAGTACAAGCCACAGACTAGGAGAAAATAAAAATAATGAAAGTACAAGCCATAGACTAGGATAAAATATTTTCAAATCACATATATCTGATGCAGAATTTCTATCCAGAAGACTACCCCAGCTCAGTTTGAAAAAACATTTTCTGACGGGCAAAAGATTTTAATATTTAACAAGAAAAGTAGAGGACAACCTAAAGAAAAGCATAAATCTTATTAAAGGACATAAAAAGTCATGAATAAATAAGTCATGTTCCTGAATAAGCTTTAATACCATAAATGTCATGCCTTCAGAAATGAACATACACGTGTAATGCAATTCCAAAGAGAATCACAACAAGCTTGGCTTCTGTTCTGCTTTAGAAATTGGCAAAAATTATCTTGTAGCTCACATGAAAGAATGTATGTTTTAAAAAAGGAAATACTGTTTTTTGTTTGTTTGTTTTGTTTTTGTTTTTGTTTTTGTTTTTGAGACAGAGTCTCACTCTGTTGCCCAGGCCTAGAGTGAGTGCTGTGGCTTCAGCCTAGCTCACAGCAACCTCAAACTCCTGGGCTCAGGTGATCCTTCTGCCTCAGCCTCCCGAGTAGCTGGAACTACAGGCATGTGCCACTATGCCCGGCTAGTTTTTTTTTTTTCTATATATTTTTAGTTGGCCAATTAATTTCTTTCTATTTTATAGTAGAGACGAGGTCTCGCTCTTGCTCAGGCTGGATTTGAACTCCTGACCTTGAGCAATCCGCCCGCCTCGGCCTCCCAGAGTGCTAGGATTACAGGCGCCCCACCGCGCCCAGCCTAAGGAAATACTGTTTTGAAAAACAACACATAATACTGAGGTTCTTGACTTACAAAAATAGTCATACTTATTCTAGAGTTTCTGTTATAAAAAAGCAGTACGCACTTGGCACCAAAAGAGAGAGAGAGAGAGAAAAACAAGGAAGGAAGGAAGGAATCCCAAGTCCTGAAAAAGATCCAAAAATCTATAGATAGTGGCATTTTACTTTAAATGAAAAAAGAACGCTTTATTTAAGAAATAATAGTGGCGTTGGGAGAAAGTATTCACAAACCACACATCTATCTAGTAACGGGCTAACATCCAAAACTTATAAGGAATTCAAACCACTCAATAGCATGAAAACGAAGAACTCAATTAAAAAATGGGAGAAGGACATAAATAGACATTTCTCAAACGAAGACAAACAAATGGCTAGCAGATACATGAAAAAACGCTCACCGTCACTAATCGTCACGGAAATGTACCTCAAAACCACGGTGACATCTGACCTCACTCCTGTGAGGATGGCTAGTACCAAAGACAACAAGTGTCTGCGAGGATGTCGAGAAAGGGGACCCCTTGTGCACTGTTGGTGGGAACATAAATTAGTACAGTCATTAGGGAACATTTTTTCCCCAAAAAATTAAAAAGAGAGCTACCACGTGACCCAGCAATCCCACCGCTGGGCATATGCCCGAAGGAGTTGGAAGCAGCGTGGCAGAGAGACTCCTGCGCTGCCACGTTCACTACAGCACTAGTCACAGCAGCCAAGACAGGGGACCCCGGCGGGGGAACGGGCAAGGGGAGCGTGGTGTGTGTGCACAAGGACTGCTGCTCCCCAGCAAGGAAGGAGGAAATTCTGTCACTTGCGACAACCTGGATGAACCTGGAGGGCGTTGTGTCAAATGAGCGAGACCCCGTCTCCACTAAAAACAGAAAGAAATTAATTGGCCAACTAAAAACATATACAAAAAATTAGCCGAGCATGGTGGCGCATGCCTGTAGTCCCAGCTACTCGGGAGGCTGAGGCAGAAGGATCGCTTGAGCCCAGGAGTCTGAGGCTGCTGTGAGCTAGGCTGACACCACAAACTCTAACCCGGGCAGCAGAGTGAGACTCTGTCTCAAAAAAGAAATAGAAAAAGAAAACACCCCGTCCTGGAAGGTCGTCAAGAGCCTGCCCCGCAGGGCGTCGGGCTCAGGTGCTGGAGGAGCTGCCGGGCGGAAGCAGCCGTGGAAACGGCGCCACTGCACGCGTGGCCGCGCCCGCGTGGACTCCGCGGCTTAGGAGGCCCCAACCCGCCGGCACGGACGCGCGCGGACCGCTCGGCCCGGGGGAGCCGCGTCAGCAGCGGGGACGGCGGCCGCCCCGCGGGGAGCACCGGCCGGGTTGGGGGGAGCTCTCAGGGGACGGCGGGTGCCCACAGGGGCGGCCACCGCGCCGGCCGGGCGGAAGCAGTCACAGGGGTGGGGGGCGGTCTCAGGGTTGGGGCAGCAGTCAGTGGGGATGGGCGGTCCCTGGGGAGGGGGCGGTCACGGGGGGGTACAGGGGACGGTCCCACGGGGGGTGGTCCCTGGGGTAGTTGGTCACGGGCGGTGGTTATGAAGGTGGCGATCACGAGGGGGAGTCCAGGGGACGGTCCCACGGGCGGTGGTCCCTGGGGTGGTTGGTCACGGGGGGATGATCCTGAGGGGGCGGTCACGGGGCGGTGGTTACGAAGGTGGCGACCGTGAGGGGGTGGCGGTCAGGGGACGGTCCCCCGGGAGGGGCGGACACCGGGCGGGGATCATGAGGGACGGTCGGGGGCGGCCCCGGTGACAGCACCGGAGGGCGGGGAGGCGCAGCTGGGGAGCCCCGAGGGCAACGGGCTGTCTGGGCGACGGGGCCGAGAGAGGGCTGCCCCTCACGCCCGCCCGGCCTAGCCCCGGCGGCCGGCACGCGGGCCGTCACTCACCGCGGCTGCCAGGAGACAGCAGACTGCGAGCACCCAGCAGACCGGACACAGCCGACCGGCCGGCCCGGGCCCAGCGCGCAGGCGCGGCAGCCAGCCGGGGTACTGCGCAGGCGCGACTCGGGCCAATCGGAGCCGAGCGGGCGGGGCGGGGCCTCTGCCCGGGCCTGCGCAGTGCGCCGCTGCCCTCTGTGGGCGCGCGTTTGCCTCCCCTCTATGGCCCGCGGGGACGGCCACCCGCGTCCAACGGGCGCGTCCCGCCCCTCCGCCGGGAACCCGCAGTGTGGGGGTGGCTGTGAGTGACAGGTGGGAGGGGCGAGCTGTCAGGAGGGGGTGGGGGCGGCCACGGGCGCGTTTACCTCCTCCCCGTGCTGGAGCAGACGCGCCGCGCGGGGAGGCGGCCCGGACGGCCCGGTAGGTCGGAACCGGCTCCCACGCACGGTCCGGGCCCCGCAGGCTGTGATGAGAAAGCTACGGACGGGCCCCGCCCGGAACGCACGCGGCGAGCTCCTAGGCAGCTGCGCGGACGCCGGGCCCCGCGCGGAGGGGCGGCGAAGGCCGCGGTGCGCACAACCCGCGCACGTCCTCGACACCGCGATCGTCTCGATTACCCCGGTACAGGGTAAATGCCACGTAGGCAGTGTCGCGTGTCGCTTAGGAAATGATGACGAGGCAAAGCACCTGTTGAGAACAGACGCAGTTTTTTCAAGTATTTTCAGTCCGCAGTTGGCTGAGTCCGCGGGTGTGGAACCCACGGACACAGACGGCCGACTGCGTTTCCGGGTTCTCTGTGCGCTCCCAGGCACAAAAGTCCTTGCATTCTCGTGGCAAAGGACACACTGTATTCCATCCCAGAGGATGTGGTTCCACTCTCCTGCTCGGGGTGGCTACACTAAATTCCCCTGAAAGCATGTGGCATAATTCATCCGGTAAAATGAGACCTCTGGGAAGATTAATTTGGCTTTTGGGCATAGATGTGGTGACAGCAAAGCCAGACACGCCACCGCCGAGCCGTCTCCCCTCCTCTCCCGGAGCATGCAGGAGGGAGCCGGTGGCACCCTTCTCACAATCTGGCGTCTCAGTAGGAGGCAACACCCGGGGGTGACGTGCGGGAGGTGAGCATGACCCGGGGGCTCAGAGGCACCGTCCCAGGTCTGGCAGCTGCTTGCTCAGTCACTTGCCCCAGGGCCCGGCCTCCACTGGAAGGCACCGAAACTGCTCAAGGGCACAGCAGCTGCTCCTGCAGAGAGGCTTGGGATGACAGAGGCGGCGGGCCCTGCCCAACCCACGGTGTCCATCCTCTCCGCTGACAAGAGTAATGATGAAGAAACAATCACCGAGTGTGGCACCAGGTGTCACCCGATGAGATCTTCACAACCTCCTTGCAGAGCGGAAACTGAGGGATGACATCTCTGTGGTCTTCCCAGTCCCAGCACCTGGTGGGCACACGGTAAAGTGCCAGCCTGTGCTTCACTGCCCAGCACCCCATGTCTGCACTATCACCCACAGACACCAGCATGCGCACAAGAGCCCACAGCCTTTACCATCTGGAGGACGGGCGGTGGGAGCCCAGTGCTGCAGGGCATGGGCCCCATGCACCCCCATTCCTGTGGTGTGAGAAAGATACCAAAACCAACCATGGGCTTCTGGGGTGCTCCTTTACTTTGCATTTTTTCTTAAAAGTATGCATTATTTTTGTAATCAGAAACTTTTTTTTAAACAAAAGGTAGTCCAAAAGCAAAAGGAAAATAAACAACTCCTGGGCTACCTGCTTGGGGGCATTTCCAGTGGAGAGCAGCTGAGAACAGAGGTGCCTCCACCCATCCTTGGCATGTGGACTGGGCACGGAAGGGCGCTCAGTGCCCTGGTAGCCCTCCAGGACAGAGACGGGCACTGTGACGGCGGCAGGTCACCAAGGATGAGTCGGCACCAGTTCCTTCCCCCACGTGCGGCTTTGGACTCTGTCAAGATTTTCTCGGAAGACCCCCAGGCACACTCTATTCCCTCTACAACCACGGAAGAAGGGGGTGAAGAGGAAGCCTCTGCGCCAAATTACTTGTTTCGCTTTTTGTTTTTTCTTCACACACATGAAAAACACAACTAGCACCTTATTTTAACTTAAATACTAGTTTTATAGGAAAGACAAAACAAAAAATATATATAAAAAGGTCATTTTATTATGCCTTTCATTTGGTAGGGTATCAGTGCCCTTTAAAATCCTACTATTCAAGTACAAATGCTTATGTTTACAAAGTATTTACAATTTCAGTCTTATTCCTGTATATTTTAAAACACAACAGCTATCTGGTTCCAACAGTTAACAAAAATAATAATAAAGATTACAAAAAGAAAAACCCCACCTCATCAGGCACCAAATCTGAACAAGGGCTTGGATCCAACCTTCTGCTTCCCACTGGGTGTTTTAAAAACAGTCTGGCCTTCACTAGAATTAACATCTCTTATTTAAAGAATAACCGGGTAACCGTTTCCATGGTGGCCAATTAGAATTCTGACAGTGTTCTGACTGCTGTCTTAATACTGTATGTTCTGAAAATTCTGACTCACTCCATGTCCTATTGGTATGAACCCTGATTCACAAGAAGGCCTAGACAGCGTCCTGAACACATATTTAATTCTTAAATTAGAAAGTTTAACCTTTAAAACAAAGGCCAAGAAAATAGAATGGAGGGAGCATTTTTACTTAAATGACTATACTGAGTACCACTCAGGGCAATGGTAACATCTAGATGTCACCATACTGAGTGATGAAAGTAAAAATGTCTTCTGTCTGTATTTTGTATTGGGAACCTCTGAAGAAAACACACTTTGGAGACAAAAGACATTTTCATTCACATAAGACAGGGGCAGGAATTCCATACTGCAAATACTCAGAATCCCAGTTCTGCTCTCTTAAAAACCTTTTGAGAAATGTTGCTAAATTCTCTTCTAGAAGTGTTACAAATCAACAGAGGACTTTTATTTAGGCAATCATGTCTAAGACATTCCAAAATAAATACACTCAACATTTTTTCACCATCTGAAAGGAGACAGCCAATGCTTTGGAAAGGACAACAGAAAAGAGAGAAGGTGCACAAATTAAAATACAAAAAAGAGGACTCCTATATTTTTCAGGAGTAAAAACTTTCGCTGGGAACCAGACACGAAGCACACACAGCCTTCCTGAGGCTGCACTCTCATTACAGCACAGGCCAAACCAGAACGAACAGGTCGGGTATAAGCAAACAGATGACAGTATTCTGTCTTGACACGTTCAATAAACTGAAATGTTAAATCCCCTCTGTTCCTTCAACACTTGATTTTTACTTTTATCCAAATTCCTTATCAAGAGCTCACAAATGAGCTCCCAGTTGACTTCACTAAACACTGCCATTACTGTCCACGTAGACCTGCAGGACAACGTGCTCCTCAATGTCACTTAGAGTGAGAATGAAAGGAAACCAAGTAGATATAATTTAAATTAAGAATCTTTACTATGCCCAAACTGACACTTAGTATACAAAAGCCTAATGCAACCTAATTTCCTGGACCAAATAATGTAAAATAGGCAAAAATAGAGCCACAGCACAGAGGGTGTTGCTGGGTATGTACCTTTTTGCTTTGGTGAAAAGGTACGAAGGTACGGAGACATTATCAGCCAATCAAGCCCACTAAAACTGCATTTATTGTCTTGCCATAGTAAAAAAAACAAACAAACAAACAAAAAAACAAGAATAGTAGGAAATACTGGGCTTCCCTTTTTTGCTCAACAGCATACCTTCCACAAACAGTGCAGGTGGTTTCCCACGTGACTGGCAGAACCACAAGTGAGCTCACCAGTCTGAGAGAGAATCTGAGGTCACACGTCCATGGTGGAGCCGACCAGGCCACTGCTGTGATTAATACATCTAGATTCACAAACAGGCCACCTCAGACAAAGGTTTCTCAGCTCCCCTGATCAAGCCTGGGCTAGTCATGGCAGCACGGAGGTGTCTGTGACATGCCCACTCCTAGCACTCGGTTGTGACATCTGCCACAACACGACCCTTGCGTGGTCTTCGCGGCTCAGACCAGGCCACGGCAGAAGCATCTCGAGGTTCCCTGGAGCTGGCTAGCACACTCAGTCCACGAAAGCTTTGTCCAAATGCTGGGGACCCGTCCTGCTTGCACTGAGATGGGCAACAGTCCAAACGTTTCCTTCGATTCAAAGCGAATCACACAGAGGTGGGGCCTGGGAAGGCCACACCAGCCACTCTTTGGAATGAAAATTCAGCAACAGATTTCCGTTGAACACAGCTGGGGACAGGCCCCATGAATTTAGATGGGTGTTGGGACGTTTCCTTCAGCAGTTAGATCGCATTTTATGAGGGAAGGAAAAAACCATGCCGGCTTGCTTTGGAATGAAAACTGACCTCAGGTGATCCGCTGTGGACAGGCTTCCCCTCCGTGAGGACATGGTGTGCTTTCCAGTCAGGCAGGAAGAACGAAACTATGGCACACACTCTCCAAGACCGTATTTTAGCTTTAAAAAGCTACTGTGTGCTCACTGTACATTGCAAATGGCTTCTGTAATGTGCAAAATACTAGACACTAACAGGGAAATTATAAATGGCTTTCAAAACCCAGTACTATTGCTCTGGAGGAAAAACTAAAAGGTGTAATGATTTAGACAAAAATTTACTGTACCTTTTCCAATTAGTCGCATAATACAGAAAATGGGCCTTCAATAAGGATCACTTTTCCTGCAGTGTAGGAACATTTTTATAAAATGATTACACTACTTTGTTTCAACCATAGCTTTCCAAGTGCTGAATATCTTACAAGACATTGTCCCGAGGTTCAGAAATAAACGCAGTATTCTCTGGGAGGAAGGTAGTTTTGCCTTGGCCATGAAGCTGCCCCTGCTGTTCTGATTACTGGCACGGAGGTTTGGTGGGAGTCTTTAGCCTGACGGCAGGGACCCTCATTTGTAACTTAGGTTGCTGGCTCGGGCTGTCAGAGCTGGCTGGCACCTGGGCTGGGTTTGGAACACCTGGGGTCTGGATCGGGGTGGATGCCGTAGTCACCACTTGCTGCTGTATGAGTTTCTGCTGAACCACCTGGGCTGTCGCAGTCACTGCGGGGATCACCTGCACCTGCTGCCCTGCCGCCGTAGCCTGCGTGAGCGTCACAGTCTGTGGAGAAGCCTGAGCCAAGAGAGTCAGAAAACACACATTGCCCAGAACACTCAGCCCAGGGACAGGACAGTGGACATTCTCTGGGATGGGGAAGGGGTTTCAGCAACTTCGCTAGCAGGTGTGCTTTTATGACACCTAAGAACTATCAGTCAAACCAAAATATGAACTCTGCATTCTAACGGAACAAAAGTAGACAATTAAAGTATTGTTGCTTTTACACTAAAACCAGATGTCTTTGGGGAAAAGGGTCAGAGTTGGGTCAGGGGACTGATTTTGTTGTTGTTGTAAAGCTTTTAATACTATTTGGTTTCTTGAAATTTATATGACAGTGTATGTAACTTTGAACAAAATAAAAAAATTTTAAAGCATTTCTTTAAATTTAAAGCATTGTGCTATACAGTCACATCTTGTAGCCACAAATGAGGACAGTGACGGAGCCTGAAGGGCTACTTTTCTAGGAAGGTGAAGCCAACACCGTCCTCACAGCACTTCTGCTTGGGGACCACAGGTCGCAGAGAGCAGTCTGCTTTCTCAGGTCTGTGCTGCTCTAAAACCACAGGGACGTGTCTTTATCTGGTGGAACACGTCTAAGATTTTCTGTTGAGTGAACGATCCCAGACATGAGCACAAGATGAAAGTCTTGCAGTACAGCTGGCACTAAGTTTGAACACGCTGGTTCAGTTTTTTTCCTACCATAAAGAGTATCAAGTTTTTCCTCCAAAGTTAATGTTCTTATTTGTACTATGAAGACCACACGTGATTCTCAATCATTAAAATTATACTTTCTCAGGATGAAAACCACAAATCCTCTTAACACGGGCAGTGTGAAGTGGATCAGGTCTGTGTGTCTCCACATCCTACCTGTTGGGAGGCAGAGGCGACCTGCTGGATGCCAGTCACGGGCGTCTGCTGCTGGACAACTTGAGGAAGCTTTGCGACCTTGGACAAAACAAAAAGCCAAACGTAGAATCCAAAGGACTGTGTGCACAGAAAGAGAATTTTCTCCCCTTCCTTCTCAGTTCTTCATGCAAAAAAAAAGAAAAAAACCAGGTGACACAAAGGAGCCATTCTCAGGGTGTGCTCACCTGAAATACTGAGAACAAGTTACTCCACCTTAACAGTGAACGGCGACGGCCTCCCTATTTGCAATCACTTGTAATTTAAGCAAACTTTAAGACAGGAGGCCTAGACCCCCCCCCATTCTCAGGGAGGAGCTAACAGGAGAGCCCCAGGCTGCCCCCAGCAGCCATCCTGAAGAGACACTGTCACCATAAAGGTCCCCAAAAGCTGCAAAGAATGCACCACACACCCTTCCTCCAAAGGGGGCCGTGAGGAAATCACCTACCTGGAGCCTCAGTACCAGGGTCGGGGACCAGAGAAAGAGACACAGGTGTAGAGACCAGATGGATGTTACCTGAGAGGCACCAGAATACTGAGCCACGAGCCGAGCGAATGTCCAGACGGCACCCACAGGAGCCCAGCAGAAGCAAGACCCCACCTCAGCCCAGGCCGCAAAGAACGCCCTTAAACAGAACTCACCCGAAGCCACAAACAGAACAAACGCAGCAAACCTCAGACAGAGATCATCTGACACAAAGTAACTGCACTCTGTGAAGCCTGACAACAAGAAGCTATGAACAAAGACCCAGCAGATTTGGGAACTTCTAAAAATAAAAAACATATAATAATCAAGATAAAAATTCACCGGACAAGCTTAACAGCAGATCATACCTAGCCAAGGGGAAAATGAGTGAACTAGGGGACAGTGAAGACATCACCCAGACTGCAGCAGGACAAGACAAGAAAGAGAAAACATAAAAGGCGTCAAGAATCTTGGAGGGTGGAGGAAGTGGGCAGAGGCAGCCCCAACCAACTATGGCTTGTCATCTCCGAAAATGATGACAGGTCAGCCCCAGACTCAAGAAGCCACCAAATACTAAAGCACAATGTCACAGTGCAACTGCTGAGCACCAAAGACAAGGTCTCAAAACAGAAGGAGAGGAGGACAGACTGCCATCGGAAAGTGGCCGCAGACAGACATCTGATTCTCATCAACAACAAGACCCAGAACCAGGGGACAATATTATTAACGTGCCAAGAAAACAAATGTAAACCTGAAGCTCCGAACGAAGCAAAGCTACCTTTCAGGAACGACAGTGAAACACAGGCCTTCTCAAACACTGACGGAAACCCCGAAGGATGGCCAAGTGGAAGGAAACCACCTCACGTGGACAGTCAGAGATGAGAAAGGACACAACTCAAATGCAGGGTGACAGTAGCAACTAAGTGGAGGTGGATAAACAGACCAGCTGAGGAACAGGCAGATGTGGAAATTTTAGGGTAACTACTTAAAGAACAGAAAGAGAACTGATAGTTTTCAAACTAGTAGAGGTGCGAAAACAGAATGACAGAAAAAAAAGAAAAGAAAAGAAAACAAGGCCCAAAAGAAGGCAAGAAAGACAGGAAAGAGAAAAATAAAATAAGCAAAACAGAAAGTTCAAATAAAATGGAAACAAAAATTCAAATAAATTCACGTGTGCACAGGACTGCACACAAAGAAAACATAAAAAAACCCTACAGGTAAACCATTCAAATAAGAGTCTACCAAGGTTGCTGAAATAAAAAAGTCAAGGTATAATAATGTACAACCACAGATAGAAAATGGAGACTTAAAATCTATTATTTACAAAAGCATCAGAAAATACTGATGACGTAAGAATAAACCTACTACAATCTATAAGACTTCTATGGAAAAAACTAAAAAGCTTAATTAAGACATTAAAGACTCAAGTAACAAAAGACTATCATATGTTGGTGAATCTGATGCCAAGACTTTAAAGATTTCAGCTCTCCCCAAACGAATCTACAGAATCACTGCAATGCTAACAAAACGCCAAGTTTCCATGGTAGTGCACTCAATGAGTGGACTCCAAAATTAACAAGATCTTGGCAAAGCCAAGATCAGCCACGACTGCCCCTCAGAGGGCTTGGCAGGGGGCGTGCCCCCAGACACCAGTCTGGCTGCAGCACCTAGGTCTCGGTCCAGCACCTAGGTCTGTCCTGGTCTGGCATCTAGGACGGGGCGGCGAGGACCAGCACCAACACTGAGATGGGGGCTGGCACAGAGGCCCTGACAGAACCCCGCAGGATCACTGGAGGAAAGAATGAACTTTAAACAGGGTTGAAAACAACAGGGTATTCATATGGCAAATTAAACTGAATTCCTATTTTTGTGTCATATGCAAAAACCAATTCCAAGAGGACTAAAGACCTAATTGAGAAAGCAGAATTACAAAGCTTTTAGAAGAACATAGAGGAAACTAACTCCACAACTCCAGGAGGGATTTCCTAAGCAAGACACAAGAAGCTCTCCTCGGAAATGAAAAGACCAGCACCTCCAACACAGGAGGATTAAGAAATCTCACTCACCGGAAGACTCCGTCACATGAGAGAATGAGCCGCCAAGTGGGGAGTTTGCTGCAGCCCCAGCCGAGGACTGACCTCCAGGAGGCAAGAACAGACTCGGCAGCAGACCTCAACAGGCACTTCACAGAAGAGGACGCCAGGTCCATGGGCGCTCTGGGAACTGCTGGACATGCAATTCCGCCCCACACACCCCTGCACCTGTGCCCCAGAGAGGCGGAAGCGCTCGCTGCTCAGAGGGTGTCACTCACACAGCGGATCAGATGCACAAAGCCCCGGGGTGTCTCCCAAACACGCTCTGAGAGAGAGACAGCTGCTGCACACCACACAGTGTGACTCTGTGATTCTAAGACTTCCACCACGCACAGCTGAGCTGGATGCCCGCCACGCAGTGACATGTGATGGCAAAGCTGGCAGGAAAGCCAGGAGACCCCAGCCACTCCGGCGGAGGAGATGGGCGTGGTGTTTCCTGGGCCTGGGCAGCACACAGGACACTCCAATCATCCTCATCTTCACACCTCACCCCTCCCACCCACGTCTCGCCACACACGACACCTGGTTCCCCCTCACTCCAACCTGCAGTGCCCACCTGGATTTGGGTCTGCACTTGCTGCGTCCCGGCCAGTTTCTGGGCCTGGGAGATGGGCGTGGTAAGAAACTGGGTCTTAAGGGCTGGCTGGGTGGCGTAGGTGACCTTCTGCTGCGGGCCCTGAGCAGCGATCTGCTGTGCTGTTATCTGAGGAAAAGGGACGCTGAGGGTTAGAGCCAGTAACAACCACGGCCACTGCTCAAAACCTTCGGTGACCACCGCCCGCTCCTCAGGAGCCCTGGATGTAGGACCGAGCACCTACACACAGGTCTCCAGGACTGGCACTGTGGCCCGCCCACACTGGGCCCTCGTGGGGGCTGCCCCTGCCCCTCCTCCAGGCTGGCCTAGGCTACATGACCACACTGGCCTTCCTCTGGGCCAGCTCCTCAGGGACTGCTGCTCCTCCTCCTTGAGCCAAGCAAGGGGCTCTGTGCCAGGCTGTGGGGATTCACCTGACACCCTCCACAGCACCTGGTGCGGGTCTACACAGTAGGTGACTGAACTTGGTCACAGTTTCTCAAATCTGATTTAATTTGGCAGACACCAAGGAAGCATTTAATACAATGGGTAACAAACCAGATGCAAAATTTTTGCTGTGAAGTCTAGTTTCTAGTTTTCTCTGTCAGGCACCACAGCGACTGCTGTGTCCGCATCAGAGCCCACGTTCCAGGGCCAGCCTGGAAAGCAGAACCACCATAACCCGCAGCAGGGTGGCTGGCTCACGGCCACCTGGAGCCACAGGAGTCCAGGGGTGGACATGACAAACCAGGTGTCACCAGGGGAAGCCCCTGGAGGCGGAGACCTCTAACAGCAGCACCTCCCTCATGCCCCTGCACACAGCACTGGCTCTGAGTGGCTGTGGGCGCCGTCTCTGGCTGGGACCAGACGTCTCAGCAGGGGTGTGGGCCGCCTGCAGGGCCTTCTGTACCAGCCGCCCTTGCTGGACCCTCATCCCCAAAGGCTGCATGCCTTCTCTCCCCTCCCCTCCACAAGCAGGCGAGAGGGGCTCTCTGCCAGGCTTCTCACCCACAGATAAACGAGGTGGCATTTTGGGCCTTAACCAGGAGTCCGGCAGCCCCCCGTGGGCTGCACCTGCTTGCTTGTGCCAGTGACCCCACGCCCACGTTCACCACAGTTCCACGCAGGCCCCCACCCCGCACCCACGTGTCCTCACAACCACCCACTCCTCCAGGCTTCGTCTGCAGATGGCAGCATTGAATTTTCAAAGGAAGGAAAAACCCAACAATGATGGCCACACTAGCACATCCACCCTCAACGCCGGGCTCAGAAACCCGAGTGCTCCCTGAGGACCAGGCCTGACTCAGCAGAGATCCCCGTACCTTCTGCTGCACGGCCGCGGGGCCCTGGGCGACCTGTGGCTGGATGGCCTTCTGCGGCTGGACGGCCTGCTGCTTCAGCTTCAGCAGCTGCTGCACGTGCACCGGCTGGGCCACCACCGTCTGCCCTGTAGGCACAGGCGGGCTCAGTCCCAGCTCCACACCAGGGAGGGAGCCCACGGCTCACAAGTCTGTTCGGACTGACTAGCCCCCGTACAGAAAATTATGAACTGCAGAACTGTACGGAGACAACGCCAGCTCCCAAAAACACTTAAAAAGTTTGTGGATTCAAAAATTACACTTAAATAACGATATGGAAATTTCAGAATGTTAATAGTTAACTTTAGGACCAAAACATGTGCTTGGAAACCTCTGAGAGGCTTCGTTCGGAAATATACGACAACGTGCACGGACTGGGACTGAGTCAGGACACAGCAAAGACGCCCCCAGAGAAGGCACGAGGGGGGGGGCAGGTACCTGCTGCTTTCTGCGGCTGCCCGATGGCCACGCTGATCCCTGCAACGTTCATGGGCAGGGTCGTGACCCCCGGCGAGGAAACCACAGCCGCCGGCACAGACACGACGGGAGGCTTCGCCAAGGCCACCTGTGCGGGCTGGGGCGCCTGGGTTTGCATCTGCCCTTGCGCCTGCAGCTGAGAAGTGGGAACCCGGGTCTAAACAACAGAAACAACAGGAGAGTCCAGAGAAATTCAGGATATTGTGTATCGTTCCAAACATTTGCCCACAAGAGGTCAGGCCATGAGAAAACTTACAGAGATTAACAAAGGCAATAGAGCCATGGCCCTGAAGAGAACACCAGTGATTCGCATGCGCAGGGCACGCCACCCCCGAACCCGCCACCACAGACGCCCCGGGCTGGGGTGGAGCAAGAGCAAGGCCTGCAGGGCTCAGACGAGAACATCAGACGTCTGCGGGTGGTTCCTGCCCTGCTTCCTACACAGGTCCTGGGGGGGATCCCCTCAGCCTCTGCTGGAGAGCAGCCCGCTGCCCTCACCCCAAAACTACCACCTAACTCCCGTCTGCAGCCCCCAAGGGATGCTGCTGCCTCCTGCTTATCGAAGGCACCGCTGCCAAGCACTTATCTTAAATTTATTTATTTATTGATTGATTGATTGATTGATTGACAGAGTCTCACTCTGCTGCCTGGGCGCTAGAGTGCCGTG